>JAJPUD010009276.1:51818-77056 GCA_023553655.1 Myrmecobius fasciatus | reverse complement strand
ATAGAGAAAGAAAAGATCAATGAATTGGGCTTATTATTAAAAAAACTAGAAAAAGAACAAATTAATAACCCTCAATTAAATACCAAATTGGAAATTCTAAAAGTAAAAGGAGAAATTAATAAAATTGAAAATAAGAAAACTATTGAATTAATAAATAAAACTAAGAGTTGCTTCTATGAAAAAACTAACAAAATAGATAAGCCTTTAGTTAATTTGATAAGAAAAAGGAAAGAGGAAAATCAAATTGTTAGTCTCAAGAATGATAAGGGAGAACTTTCCTCCAATGAAGAGGAAATTAGAGTAATAATTAGGAGTTACTTTGCGCAACTTTATGCCAGTAAGTTTGATAATTTAAATGAAATGGAGGAATATCTACAAAAATATAGATTGCCCAGGTTAACAGAAGAGGATATAAATTATTTAAATAGCCCCATATCAGAAAAAGAAATAGAACAAGCTATTAACCAACTCCCTAAGAAAAAATCTGCAGGGCCAGATGCATTTACATATGAATTTTACCAAACATTCAAAGAACAATTAATTCCAATACTACACAAACTATTTGCGAACATAGGGACAGAAGGTATACTGCCAGAATCCTTCTATGAGACCGATATGGTGCTGATAGCTAAACCAGGTAGGGTGAAAACAGAGAAAGAAAACTATAGACCAATTTCCTTAATGAATATTGATGCAAAAATTGATCTAAAACTGTATTATAAAGCAGCGGTCATCAAAACCGTTTGGTACTGGCTAAGACATAGAGCAGTCAATCAGTGGCACAGGATAAGTTATCAGGACAACCTAGGCATTAACCTTAACAATCTAGTGATCGATAAACCCAAAGACCCCAGCTTTTGGGATAAGTACTCAGTATTCGGCAAAAACTGCTGGGAAAATTGGAAACTAGTGTGGAAGAAATTAGGGCTTGGCCCATTCCTAACACCACATACCAAGATAAGATCTAAATGGGTTCATGAAATAGATATAAAGAGGCACTTTGTAAGCAAGTTAGAAGAATGTAATCTAGTTTATCTCTCAGACCTGTGGAGATGGAATAAATTTATGTCCAAAGAAGACCTGGAACTCCTAACTGAACACCAGATGGATAATTTTGATTATCTTAAGTTAAAAAGTTTCTGTACAAACAAAACAAATGCAGACAAAATTAGGAGGGAAGCATCAAATTGGGAAATTATCTTTACATTTAATGGTTCTGATAAAGGCCTCATTTCTAAAGTTCATAGAGAATTGTCTCATATATATAAGAATTCAAGCCACTCTTCAATAGATAAGTGGTCAAGGGATATGAACATACAATTTTCAGATGATGAAATTAAAACCATCTCTAGTCATATGAAAAGTTGCTCCAAATCACTATTGATCAGAGAAATGCAAATTAAGACAACTCTGAGATACTGCTACACACCTGTCAAATTGGCTAAAATGACAGGAAAAGATAACGATGAATGTTGGAGGGGATGTGGGAAAACTGGGACACTAATACATTGCTGGTGGAACTGTGAACGGATCCAACCATTCTGGAGAGCAATTTGGAGCTATGCTCAAAAAGTTGTCAAACTGTGCATACCCTTTGACCCAGCAGTGTTTCTACTGGGCCTATATCCCAAAGAGATCTTAGAGGAGGGAAAGGGCCCCACATGTGCAAGAATGTTTGTGGCAGCCCTTTTTGTAGTGGCTAGAAACTGGAAACTGAAGGGATGCCCATCAATTGGAGAGTGGCTGAATAAATTATGGTATATGAATGTTATGGAATATTATTGCTCTGTAAGAAACAACCAGCAGGATGATTTCAGAGAGGCCTGGAGAGACTTTCATGAACTGATGCTGAGTGCAACGAGCAGAATCAGGAGATCATCATACACAGCAACAACAGTATTACATGATGATCAATTCTGATAGACATGGCTCTCTGCAACAAAGAATTGTCTCAAACCAGTTCCAATTGTTCACTGAAGAAAACCATATACACCCAGAGAGAGGGAAATGAAATATGGACCACAGTGTAACATTTTCATGATCTCTATTGACATTTGCTTGCATTATGTTGCCTTTCTCTGATTCTTTTTTTTTTCTTGTAGACAGGATTTTTCTTGCATAACTTTTCAAGCATTTCAACATTATTAACATGTAGTGGACTTCCTGCCATCTAGGGGAGGGGAGGGGACTAGGGGTAAAATTTGTAATGGAAAGCTTTGTAAAGATCAATGTTGGGGAACTACCCATACATATGTTATACAAATAAAAAGCTTTATTTAAAAAAAAAAGAACAGAGAAGTTAAACATCTTAAATGACCTTTCCAGGATTTACTTTTGCAATACTAGCAGCAAAAGAGACAGCCTGAGGGGTCACTGAATTCCTTTTTCAGGCTTTTGTAATTATGAGTGTGCCACAAGCAATAAAAACAGATTATGGACGTAATATATTTCTAAACATTTTGCACACTTTTGTGCCCAGTATCAGATTTTACACACCTTTGGCATACCATTTAATCCTCAAATTCAGGCAATAGTAGAGAAGAGAAAAAGAGACATCAAGACACTCCTCCAAAAACAAAAAAAGAGGGAGCTAAGGTAACCCTAGAGAACTTCTAAACCTATCTTTATATAGTATTATTATTTTTTTAATAAAGATGCACTGGCTCTGGCAGACAAGTCTCCTAACCCACTGGAAGGGCAGTGTTCAGTGACAGCAGCTCCAGTATCTTTAGATAATCACAAGGTGAAGTGGAGAGATACAGAAAGTGGTTAATGGAAGGGACCATACAAACTGACAGCTTGGGGCAGAGGGTTTGCTTGTGTCTCTACAGATGGAGAAGGAATTAGATGCATGCCAAAAAGCCATATTCGCCTCATCCATGAGAGAGAAATTTAAAAAGAGAAGAACCTCAAAACTAAGATCCAAGAGACATTGGGTGGTTCCATCTCTGACTACATCCACCACTGAAAGAGTATGGCAGTTAACACTATGTGTATGGCAATTGACTTATGAACATCAAAAATAATTGTTAATGAGACTGGTGCAGGACTTCAAAACCTGCAGGAATCATTGGATTCCCTGACACATGAAGTAATGGATAATTGATTGGTTTTAGACTATCTCTTGGCTGCTGAAGGAAGTGTATGTGTTAATTGTTAGTTATATAGCCTCCTTCTAGGACTCATGGAAATCTTTTATAATATCATGTTGATTCATATTGTTTGTTACATCATTACTTGCTTGGGCTCTCATGCTGATTCATATTGCTTGTTCCATTACGACTAACCTGTATGATATTGCTACTTGCTTTTGTGATATCTCTCAGGCTGATGGATTTATATATAACTGTTTCAACTAAAACAAAAGAAAGTTGGAGATATAGAGGGCCACAGACAGTAGGGAAACTCTCAGTGTGGTATAAGACCCTTCATCCCAGAGGGAGCCTGCTGACAATGTCTGGTTTGGCTCTCATCTCCCCTTGGGGATGTTTCTGCCTTCCTGAGAAGTCAGGGGGACTTGATAGCCTGTGTTCTACTTGTAACAAAGATATTTGCAGTAAAGAGGCCTTTATATATTAATAGCAGGGTGCTAATAGCACATGCTCAGTGAGCTGTGGTGATAAAATTGTACTATAGTTGGCACATGCTCATTGTGCTGTGGTAATGTAATTGCACTAAGGTATTTGAGGCTGAGAGAATTTGAAATAAATGGATTCCATATTTGGCCTAGGACCTACAGGTCCTAGTGTGTCTCCCACCCCCCTTACACACATACTGATTTATCACTTGCTTGTTACTATATAACTTTGAGATAGATAAAAATGGTAAAAATGGCATGGGTGATGTATTTTGATTCACTCATAAATTTTATTTAAGTGAGGCATCTGAATCATTGACCTCATTCTCTCTTCTAGAGTCTTTGGAATCTAGTGGCATGACAAAGTCAAGATGACTAACAGTGACTCTGAATGTGGTGAATGACATTGTCTAACCAGACTTTAAACACTCCAAAGCACCTGTCTTCGTGACAATTGAAACAAATTGTACTCATCCTCCCATTCCACTAAAGGAAGTCTTCATATACTTGCAATAGATACCCCTCCCAACTCACCAATGAATCTAGAACTTCTAGTTATTCTCAACCTGAGTTAGCCCATCTGCCCAAATATTTTATAGGAGTGTGGCCACTGCACTTGCTACAATTTATTGGAATTATAGGTGAGATTTGGGTGAATCAGACACCAAAGGTGGGAATCAGTGCTGAAAAAAAGTCGACAACCGTCAGTTCACCTGAGCATACCCCACATCCTGGCTGGCACATAGTAGGTACTAGATAAACATTTATTCTTTTATTTCTTTCTTCCCTCTTTTTTATATATAGACCGAGAGGTCAAAGAGAAAGCTATTGTGGAAGCCTAAGCAGAGATATTAGAACTTTAACCAAGGAGGGAGATGTTTGAATTAAGAGAATAGATTTTGTTTTAAAATTTGTAAGATTTAGTATCCAATTATATAAAGGTATAGAATAAAAGAAAAATGAGTAAATTGACTTATAACAATTCATGGTTGTATACTCAAAAACAAAAGGAATATTGGAAGATGAGTTGGTTTGGGGAAAATATATTGCAATAAGATCAGCCATCCAGGTATAAATCTTTTTTTTAATTTTATTTTCCTCAATTACTTTTAAGAAACCTTTTTTTGTGTTATACATGAACATTCTTTTTTTTTTTTTTTTTACACATTTCTATATGAATCACGTTGGGAGAGAAAAATCTGGGCAAAAGGAAAAAAAACACAAAGGACAAAAAAAACATGAAAAAAAGTGAACATAGCATTTGTTAATTACATGCAGTCTCTATAATTCTCTCTCTGAATGCAGATGGTGTTTTCCATTCAAAGTTTATTGAGGTTACCTTGGATCACTAAGCTTCTGGGAAGAACCAAGTCTATCATACCTGATTGTTGCAATGTGTACAGTGTTTTCCTGGTTCTGTTTGTTTCATTTAGCATTAGTTCATTTAAATCTGTCCAGGCCTTTCATCATTTTTATAGAAGAATAGTATTATAGTATTCAATTACTTTCAAATGCCATAATGTATTCAGCCATTCCTCAATTGATAGGTATATATTCTTCTTACAATTCTTTGCCACCACAAAAAAGAACTGGTACAGACATTTTTGGACATATAGGTCTTTCTCCCTCTTTTATGATGATTTTGGGATATAGACCCAGTAGTGGAACTGCTGAATCAAAGAGTATGCACAGTTTTATAACCCTTTGGGCAAAGTTATAAATTGCTTTCCAGAAAAGTTGGATCATTTCAAAACTCCACCAACAATGCATTAGTGTCCCAGTTTTCCCAAATCTCCAACATTTATCATTATCTTTTCCTATCATTTTAGCTAATATTATAGCTGTTAGGTGGTACCTCAGTACTTTAATTTGCATTTCAGTTTGCAAAATTTGCAAATCAATAGTGATTTACAGATATAAATCTATGTGTATCCACCATCCCTTGTGATTCATTCCTTTTCTTCAAAAATGAAAAGATACAAGATGGAATTGATTCACTGATTACTAATCATAAACCCAAATTTTATTTAACTAGGCATGTGTACCACACTTAGGACATGAAGTGGTTAAATTGGGCAAAGAATATACCTTAATTAGTTTATGTTTTAACTTCTTTGAGGAAGTCCTTTGATACTGTTCTTGAGGGGACAACATCAAACTTGGAAAAAGGGAAGTTACAAAACTTAACAGTAGAGGAGAATGCAATTGGACAGTACTGGAGAGGAAAGAGTATTCCTGTGTATGCTGGGAATAATTCCTATACTTGAGTATTCCAGTTTAAAAAAGTAAAGGGAAACAAATAGTTCAGCATGAGCAGAGAGTACTGTAGTGGAGTAAGTATCAAGTTATAATTTCTAAGAAAATATAACACTTATTTGAGGAAATTTGACAATTGAACAAGAAGTTAATCGATGAAACAATATTTACTATATTCTCAGAAGGAAGATACTTTATTTCTAGAGTTGATGTCAAGACAATGATGTAATCTCCTGCACAAGGAGTCCTTACTTTAAAAACTGCAGTCATAAAGGATAGAAAGCTGTCTTTGAGGTTCTGATAATTGCTTCATTTCTAAAATATATGCCTTAAATTTATAAGAATTCAGGTCATTCTCCAATTGATAGTCAAAGGATATGAACAATTTTCAGATGAAGAAATTAAAACCATTTCTAGTCATATAAAAGGTGCTCTAAATAAGTATTGATAAGAGAAATGCAAATTAAGACAACTCTGAGGTATGACTACACATCTCTCAGACTGGCTAAATTGACAGGAAAAGACAACAAATGTTGAAGTTGTGGCCTGATCCAATCATTCTGGAGAGCAATTTGGAACTATGCCCAAAGGGCTATCAAATTGTGCATATCCTTTGATCCAGCAGTGTTTCTATTGGGCTTATATCCCAAAGAGATCTTAAAAGAGGGAAATGGACCCATATGTGCAAAAATGTTTGTGGCAGCCCTTTTTCTAGTGGCTAGAAACTGGAAACTGAATGGATGCCCATCAATTGGAGAATGGCTGAATAAATTATGGCACATGAATGTCATGGAATATTATTGTTCTCTAAGAAACGACCAGCAGGATGATTTCAGAGAGGCCTGGAGAGACTTATATGAATTGATGCTAAGTGAAGTGATTAGAATCAGAAGAACTCTGTACACAGCAACAGCAAGATTATATGATGATCAATTCTGATGGACATAACACTTCTCAACAATGAAACCAATTCCAATGATCTTGTGATGAAGGGAGCCATTTGGGAACTGAGTGTGGATCACAACATAGCATTTTCACTCTGTTGTCTTGCATTTTATTTTCTTTCTCATTATTTTTCCTTTTTGATTTGATTTTTGTTGTGCAGCAAAATAATTGTATAAATATGCATGCATTCATTGGATATGTTAACATGTTTAATATATATATTGGATTACTTGCTATCTAGAGGAGGGGAGGGGGAAAAGGGGGAAATTTGGAACACAAGGTTTTGCAAGAGTTAATGCTGAAAAATAATCTATGCATACCTTTTGAAAATTAAAAAGCTCTAATAAGAAAAAAATTAAAAAGCAAAGTAGTAAACACACAGAAAATAAAAGCTGCCTTTGAAATCTGGAAAACTTAGATTTAATTGATATTTTTACATATATTGACTTCATGACTATGGTCCTGGAATTCAACATTTTGTAGTGTAGCTGGAAATTTTCTTTGGTGGACAGAATTTCCACCCTAAAGAGTTCCTCAAGATAATGAAATTATAATTCTAGTTCTCCAGTTTTTCTGTTTCATTATCTGTCTCCATCTGTCTCTGTCTTTCTGTCTCTGTCTCGGTCTCTTTCACATGTACACACATACATGCACACACATGCAAGCACACCCCAAAATAAAATACATTCTAATGTAGTTTACAAGGATGGCTGATATCTGCTTCTGCATATACTGTTCATTCATCTGCTTGCTTCACACTTGGGCCAAGAAGAATATCAATTTCCCCTCCATGGAAAATTTTTAAATTGATTAAAAAAAAACCCATTGATTAAATATCAGTTATGTGCCAGGCACTGTGCTAAGTGCTGGAGACACAAAAAAGTAATAAAAGACAATCAAATATATGAAGAGATAGATCATCTACCCATAAAGTCTTCACTTTTTTATATGAAACATTTCTTGTTTCTGTTTTTTTCTGTTTAACATGATTTCTAATTTTTTTAACTTTTTCACCCTCCCCTGGATATACTCCAACTGTTAATCATCCCAAACCAAATACAGTAATACAAATGTGGCTCAGCCAGCACAAATGTCAATGAAATCATTAGCTCCTTTTGTCTGGACATGATGCTTTTTTTAATGCAGCATAATATTATATTTGCCTTTTTGCCTCTCATGAGACATCATTGACTTATCTTGATATTAAAGCCAAGTACTTCCTCTAGATTTATTTATTTTTACATAAACTGTTGGGCAGAAACACTTCCTTCAAGCTGCCCTAATGCACATGATTTTGGAAGGATAGGTTCAAATTTTACTTATATTTTTATGAGAATCCATGTTTTTAGGTCTGGCCCATTTTTTAGCTTATAGATGTCTTTGAGAATGATATTTCTGTCCCTTATCATATTATCTTTCCTAGAAGTCTATTATCTCCATTTGAATAAACATAACTTCTTTTTACAAAGACCACACAAATATAGGTTTTTCTTAAAATTTCTCATTTAAAATGAAAATAACTAGGATTTACATAGGATTTTAATGCCTGCAAAGTATATCTATAGAATCTCACATTATCTATACAATCCTGTGAAGTAGATGCTATTATTATCCCTATTTACATATGAAGAAACTGAGGAAGATAGCAGTTCAGTTATTTCTCTGGGGTCCTATAGCTAGCAAATGTATGAAGCAGGATTTGAACTTAGATTTTTCTGTATCCAAATCAGAAAAATGTGTCACTGTACCAACTATCTGACTAATCAATTAAAAATAATGTAATAAATCCTCTATTGAGATGTTTGATAAAGGCACACTCCCAGAAGAGGAAAAGTTACCATGAAAAGCACTGGGCAAAGAAAGATGAAGATTTGGCTTCCAGCAAGATAACATAAACCAGCTAAGAAAGACTTGGCAAGTTTCAAGGCTTCCTTTGAAGCCAACCAACAAGATTTTAGAAATTGGAGGAATGTGAGATGAGTTGGTGAGATAAAGACTCATTTAAATTTCAGAAGGAAACTGTATCCAGGAATAATTGTAAGAGATTATCTGGCAAACAGATTTCCTTCTAAGGGGGTAAGTATATGTAGGCAAGTGATCTTGATCTTGAAAGGAGTTTTCATGAAAAAATGGATTCGTAACTAAGCAACAATGCTAACTAAAGAGGGTGTAATTTGGGTTCAGCACAGGTAGAATTAATCTGAATGTTCTTTTCTTTGTGTTGGAATTGTAATTATGGGTTTCAAACTTTCACTAGAGGTTAAAAAGCTAAAGGGAGAAATTTAGTTCAGTATAAGCCAGGTATATTACAGTTAAGTGGAAGGGGGTTTATAATTGCCTGATAAGCAATAACTTTTACTAACTTTAGTTTCAAGCACAATTGATAATTGAATGAAAGGTAAATTAATGAAATAAAGTTTGTTAAATTCCCAGAAGGAAAATTCTATTTAAGAGTGGGCTTGGGTTTATTGTAAATGATAATATACCTTCTGGGACTGGAGGAAATTGAAAGGTACATTGTTAATTTTAAAAAGAGAGAAAAAGAAGAAAAGATAAAAAGGGATAAAAAGATTTAAAGGAAGCTGGAAGGAAAAAAAAGGAAGAGAAGGAAGGGAGGATATAAGGAAGAAGGGAAAAGAGGAAGAGAGGATAGAGAAAGCAAGGAAGGGTGAAAGGAGGAAGTAGGGAGAGGAGGAAGATTGGAAGGGAATAAAGGAAGAAAGGAAGGAAAGAAGGATGGGAGGAAAGGAGGGAAGGAAACAACTGAAAGACAGAGAGGAAGAAAGAAATATTATGGCTTAATAAAGGAATTCTTCTAGGAAAAAAATAGGCTATTTTGTGAAAATGTACTGATGTAATCAGATAGGAAACCTGAAATTTTGAATAGGAAGAATTTGGGGAAAAATGGGGGTTTTGTGTTTTTCACTGACAGAAAGTGTTTGTGGATAATCATAGCTTCCTGTGGACTTGAAAAGAGTTCTGCCTGCGTTCTTCTTTGCTCTTATTCAATGAAATTGTGACCTTCTAATTGATGTTGACATTTCTAAGGTGACTTCCCTACTGAACAAAAATGTTTTCCCATTGTCAATGATGAAAATGATTTTCTTCAACAATCAGACGTGTTTGATTGGGTATGGTATAAGCTCTTTTCTTCATACCTGATGTTTCCTGGACACCTCAGGTGTTATACCCTCCTTCTTGTGTTTAAGAAGTCCTATTCAGTCATGACTTTTCCCCATCCAAAAGAATCTCTACCCTACTATCACAATCAAACAAATCATCTTTGAATCATTTATCATGTTTTTTTTGCATGTTATTTACTCACAAAACTATGGCTTAATGAAGATGGAGACTATGGCTTAAATAAACTTTGAATTTTTTTCAAGGGCTTATTATAACATTTAGAACACAGAAGATCATACATACACACACACCCCTTACCTAGATGAAATTCTTCCAGTATTTAAATCATAGAAAATGTAATTCTTGAAAATATACTATAAAATACTAATGTTGAAACTATTTCAGGGATTATTAAGATCAACCTTAACTCAAAGCAGAAATCTTTTCTACAAACCAATAGATGATCATCCAGCATTTCAAAGAGAACCTCCCATTAGAGAGACAGCTGGATGATGGAGGGTTTAGATAACTAGATTCTAATCTCACCTCAGACACTAGCTGGGTTATACAAAATAAGTCCCCGAACCTCTCTTCACCTCAGTTTCCTAATCTCTAAAATTCATCATCTCAATGGCCTGTAACATTAATTTCAATTCTGAATAAATGTTTTTCTCCCTGTCTTGAAAACATTCATTCCATTGCAGGATAGCTCTAATAAAAAAGTAGCTTGAATTTTCACTCATTTCTCCTACTTATATCTTCTGGTATCAAGTATACTAAAATGATTATGGACTTTCAAACACTTTAGGATTGTGATAATATTTTCACCCCAAATCCACTTTTCTCTAGACTGAATTTTTCCATTTCATTAAAATATGTGTAACAAAGAACAGAAAATGTTGAGGAATGCTTTACTTAGATGAATAACTGAGATTAGAGATACTAGCATTGGAACTGGAAAAAAATCCAGAGAACATTTAGTTCAATCCCTTCATTTAAGTGAGATCCCAAGATCACAGAGTTAGTAAACAGAACAGCCATTCAGAATCTCTTACTCCAAATCAAGTATACTTTCCTCTGAACCATGTTCCCTCCTTTTCATCTTTGGTTTTAATTCCTTTTGAGGTGCTAGGCAATTGGTTTAATACATTTTATTTCTGGATTATTGGAAATAATAAAGGCCTAATGAGTATGAAATGAAGTTTTGACTAATTCAATTCATATGTAGAAGAGGTTACAAAACCTAGTTCCAGGATTATGAAATGGAATGAAATAGTCATATATGTTCTATTATTGGCTCTGGTCTGCTAATTTCATAGTGAAGAGATGGATTATTGATGGATTGTGCAGTCAGAAGTAACTACCCAACCAAATAAAGTTTCTTTGTTCTTGCAATGTAATTATGATTTGCTAATGGCTGTTGTACTGATGTAAGAAAAAAAGATGTTATAAATATCTAAATGGGGAGATTCATTTCCATTGAACCAACATTTATATATATATATATATATATATATATATATATATATATATATATATGTGTGTGTGTGTGTTTGTGTGTGTGTGTGTGTGTGCATGCGTGTGTGTGTATGTCTAAAGGCCTCTTTTATTTTGCTTCTTGAAGCTTTTCTTTTGCTCATCTAAATGGTACGGTGAATAAAGTCCCAGGCCACAAATTAGAAAGCTTCACCTATTCCAATCTGGCCTCAGATGTGTACTAGATATGTAACCCTGAGAATGTCACTTTAGTTTTATTGCTTTAGTTTCTCATCTATAAAATGAGCTGGAAAAGGAAAGGCAACCCATGTCAATGGGTTTTGCCAAGAAATCCCCAAATAGGGTCATGAAAAGTCAGTCAGAACAAAATTCATCCATGAAATTAAACCTAATATTCTGAAGAGAATATTAGAGGGGCAGCTAGGTGGTGAAGTGGATAGAGCACCAGGCCAGAAATCAGGAGGACCTGAGTCAAATCTGGTCTCAGACACGTAACAGCTGTGTGACCCTGGGCAAGTCACTTAACCCCAATTGCCTCAGGAAAAAAAAAAGAATATTAGATTACGAGACACAACACCCGAGTTTCAATTTAATTTTATCCTAGCCTTTTCTATCACCCTTTCCTTCTCTCTCTTTTCTGTCTTTCTTTGTTTCTGTCCATGGATCTCTATTTCTCTCTGTATGTTTCTGTCTTTGTGTCTCTATGTCTCCATTTCTCCATCCTTCCATCTCTGTACCTGCCTTTGTCTTTCTCTCTGTCTCTGTCTCTGTCTCTCTTTCTCTCTCGCTGTCTCCATCTCTGTCTCTCCCTCTCCCTCTCTTTGTCTTTGTGTCTCTCTCTTGCTCTCCATCTGTCTGTCTCTGTCACTCCAGCTCCTGCTCCCACTCCCCTCTTCCCAATTTGTAAAATGAAAGGGTTGCACCAAATAACCTTTAAAATTTCTCACCAGAATAATATTCTGTGATTTGTGATGGCTTTTTTAAGAAAACTAAAATCATCCAAGAAACGTGTAATTACTTTATTTGCCTTCATTATCCTCAACGTGTGTATGCACACAGGTGCACTTTCTCTCTTTAGGTATGTCCAAGGATCACAAAATTGCCTATTTGCCTTTAAAGACATATCTTTTCTGTCCAGGTGTCCTTGTCCCTCCAGTTTCTCTGCTGCCATTTTCACTCTGACTTACAAGCCTTGCATCTTCTCAAAGGGTACATTTCACTGATGTAACTTACATTCTGAAAATGAAACAAACACTTCTTACCTCTGCCCCAAACAGATTTAATTTGTTGCACCAGCTGTTGCATATTAATCTATGGTAATCCCCCTACAGTCTGTCATTAGTTAACAAAAAGAAAAGGATGTCTTGAAAACTAAAGGTAAAGACGTGGAAATAAACATGATTATGGCAGAATTACATAAACAATAAAGTTACTGGCTTTATTGTCTGCTCTAGTCTAATTTTCATGGTGCCATGAAAGAAGAATGAAATTGATCTCTGAAGAATTTTTAGCACCTTAGGACTGAGTTCAAGATCATAAACTCACAGAATATGATTTGACTTTGTTTAGAAATGTTCTTACATATTCTCCTAAAACAAACAATTATGAAAGACTTAAGCATACTGATTAACATAATGACCAAACATAATTCCTGAAGAAAAAATAAAATGAAGCAAGCTACCCACGTTCCTACAGAGATTTGACAGTTTAAATAATACATGAATGTTTACACATAGTCAAAGTGGGAATTTGTTTTGCTTGACTACTATATTTGTTAAAGGACTTTGTTTCTCTTTCTCTTTATTTTTTCAGTTGAAATATGGAGGGATAAAAGACAATATTAGTTGAAAAAAATTAAAAATAAATACAGATCTTCAACAACTCCTTTAATACCCAAAGCAGATAATGTCCTGGTGAAACTTTCAAACTGGAATCACCTTCCCATATCCATCCACTCCAAAGTGACTGATGATTGTGTCCCCCAGGATGCAATTTCATGAAATTCCCAAACATCCTTTACTTTTCTTCCTATGTAGTTCCCTTCTTCACATTTTCTTCAAGCATCTCATCACTACATATGCATGTAGGCATAAGTATGTATACGATACATATGTATCATAACCCTTCATGTGTTTTTCACTGACAGAGTTTTTGCTTCTGTCTGCTCCACAATATATATATTTTTTAATTTTGGGTGACTCAACCTACATCTCATACTTGATGTCCCTTCACCATTCCTATAAGTTTTCTGGGTAAAGTGCTCTTCTCTGGATACCATGTTGTGTGTTTTATTTCTTTGATTAAAATGTAAGCCCATTGGGGGGCGGAGCCAAGATGGCGAACTGCAGACAGCTTTCTCTGTGAACTCCTGGGACCTTCCCTCAGACACAGACAAAGTGAGCCTTCGAACTGGTTTTTGAGTGAGGGCTCCGCCAAACATTTGGACTACAATGCACTTCTATCAAAAATCTACCTTGAAAGAACTCCAGAGAAGGTTAGCCTCAGGGGAAATCAGCCACTGGTTGGGATCAGACTCCAGCCAGGGCAGATGTCAGGGCTGTGATAGAGGGGTGCATTTTAGGCACCCAGGAAGCCCCTGAGAGATGCCTGGGCCACTTTGCTCTGCTTGCTGGCAGGTGCTTTGGCAGATCTGCCTTTGGTAAAGGGTGGATTGAGAGCAGCTGAAAACGTGGTCCTAGTGCGAATCTACCCGACCAGCCTCAGACTGGAAGTCAACTCGGCAAACTGCCCCAGGGCCAATACAAATTGTTGCAGTTTTCTCTGCTTTTGACCAATATCCCAACTTTAAATCATGAGCAATAAGCAGAAGAGAGCTCTCACCATAGACAGCTTTTATGGAGAAAAAATAGAACAGTCCCCAGATCCTGACATTATGAAAACAATCCCAGATGAAGCCACAAAGGCAGACTTAAGTTGGTCTCCCTTTCAGGAGGCTTACCTGGAAGATTGCATTAAGAATCTCAAAAGAGAGCTAGAAGAAGAATGGGAAAATAAATTGAGATCCGGGCAACAGAAATATCAAAAACTGGAAAATAAGACTGGTGAATTGGAAAAAGAAAACAGTTCACTGAAAAACAAAATTGGTGAATTGGAAAAAATCACCAATTCACTGGAAAATAAAAATGGTGAACTGAAAAACAAAATTGGTGAACTGGAAAAAGACAACAATTCACTGAAAAACAAAATTGGTGAATTGGAAAAAGATAACAATTCACTGAAAAATAAAACTGGCAAAATGGAAAAAGAATGCATTGAATCAAGAAATTCAATTGGCCAGCTACAAAAGGAGCTAAAAAAGATAACTGAAGGAAATAATACTTTAAAAATTAAAATTGAACAAATAGAAGTAAATGACTCAATAAGACTTCAAGAATCAGTCAAACAAAAACAAAAAAAAATGAAAAAGTAGAAGAAAATATGAAATATCTCCTAGGAAAAACAACTGACTTGGAAAACAGATCCAGGAGAGACAATTTAAGGATTATCGGACTCCCTGAAAGCCACGATGAAAAAAAGAACCTGGATGCTATCTTCCAGGAAATTATGAAAGAGAATTGCCCTGATGTTTTAGAATCAGAAGGCAAAATTGGCATTGAAAGAATTCACCGATCACCTCCAGAAAGAGACCCCAAAATTAAAACCCCAAGGAATATCGTGGCCAAATTTCAGGACTATCACACCAAGGAAAAGATATTGCAAGCAGCTAGAAAGAAACAGTTCAAATACCGAGGAACTGTCATTAGAATTACACAGGATCTGTCAGCTTCCACTTTAAAGGATCGAAGGGCCTGGAACCAGATATTCCGAAAGGCAAAAGAACTTGGATTCCAGCCAAGAATAAGTTATCCAGCTAGAATGAGCATCATCTTCCAGGGAAGAAGATGGTCATTCAATGATACAGGAGAATTTCACCTATTTCTAATGAAAAGACCTGATCTGAACAAAAAATTTGACCTCCAAATAGAGAACTCAAGAGAAGCATAAAAAAGTAAAAAGGAAGAATCTTGAGAACTCTATTTCTACTATAGGTATCCTTTAAAGAATGGCAGTATAATTTGATTTTTCTTTGATAATAATGGAAAAGAAATTAGAGGTGGAAGGGATACCATACTGAAAAAGAAAAAGGGGGGAGGGGGGAAAGGAGGCAAAATAAAGTAAAAATAAAGGAGGTAAAATAAGGCAAAATCTCATAAAGAGACATAGAAGATCTAATATAATTGAGGGAAAGAAGGGAGGGCGATGAGTATTGTGTAAACCTTACTCTCATTAGACTGGACTCTAAGAGAGTATATCAGAAACATTTAGCTTCAAAGAAAGGCCTGACCCTCCTTGTGGGAAGGTAGGAGGGAGGGGAGAAAAGGAAAGGGATAAAGTAATAGAAGGATTAGGGGAAAGGTATAAAGGGGAGGGAGGGACTCTAAAGGGAGGAGGATTATTGGTGGGAGGTGGTCATCAAGATCAAAGTACTGGGGAGGGGGGAAGGGAGAGAGGGGAAAGGGAAGAGAAAATCATAACTCTGGTAAATAAGATGGCAGGGAATATAGATATAGTTATTTTAACTGTGAATGTGAATGGGATGAACTCTCCCATAAAACGGAAGTGGGCAGCAGACTGGATTAAAAGCCAGAATCCTACAATATGTTGTTTACAAGAAACACATCTAAAACATAGAGATACATACAGAGTGAAGGTAAAGGGCTAGAGCAAAATCTTCTATGCTTCAGGTGAACAAAGAAAGACAGGGTTAGCAATCCTTATCTCAGATCAAGTAAAAACAAAAATAGATCTAATTAAAAGAGATAAGGAAGGAAACTACATTTTACTAAAGGGTTTCATAGACAATGAAGCAGTATCAATACTTAACATATATGCACCAAGTGGTATAGCATCCAAATTCCTAGAGGAGAAGTTAAGAGAGATGCAAGGAGAAATAGACAGTAATACTATACTAGTGGGAAATCTCAACCTTCCTCTCTCAGAATTAGATAAATCAAATTCCAAAAAAATAGGAAAGAAGTTAGGGAGGTTAACAAAAGGCTAGAAAAGTTAGGTATGATAGATCTCTGGAGGAAATTGAATGGTGATAGAAGGGACTATACTTTTTTCTCAGGGGTTCATGGAACTTATACAAAAATTGATCATGTGTTAGGGCATAAAAACCTCAAAATCAAATGCAGAAAAGCAGAAATAGTAAATGCATCCTTCTCAGATCATGATGCAATAAAACTCACATGTAATATAAGGCCAGGAGAAAATAGACCACAAGTTATTTGGAAATTAAATAATCTAATCCTGAAGAACGAATGGGTGAAATAGCAAATTATAGACACAATCGAAAATTTCATCCAGGAGAATGACAACAATGAGACAACATACCAAAATTTGTGGGATATGGCTAAAGCGGTTATAAAGGGTAATTTTATATCTCTAGATGCTTACTTGCATAAAACAGAAAGAGAAGATCAATGAACTGGGCTTACAATTAAAAAAGCTAGAAAAAGACCAAATTAAAAACCCTCAATTAAAAATTCTGAAAATTAAAGGGGAGATCAATAAAATTGAAAATAAGAAAACTATTGAATTAATAAATAAAAGTAAGAGTTGGTTTTATGAAAAAAACAAACAAAATAGATAAGCCTTTAGTTAATTTGATTAGAAAAAGGAAAGAGGAAAATCAAATTATTAGTCTCAAAAATGATAAGGGAGAACTTTCCTCCAATGAAGACTAAATTAGAGTAATAATTAGGAGATTCTTTGTCCAACTTTATGCCAATAAATTTGATAATGTAAATGAAATGGAGGAATATCTACAAAAATATAGATTGCCCAGATTAACAGAAGAGTAAATAAATTATTTAAATAGCCCTATTTCAGGAAAAAGAAATAGAACAAGCTATTAATCAACTCCCTAAGAAAAAATCTCCAGTGCCAGATGGATTTACATGTGAATTTTACCAAACATTCAAAGAACAATTAATTCCAATACTATATAAACTATTTGAAAAAATAGGGAAAGAAGGTGTACTACCAAATTCCTTCTATGACACAGATATGGTGCTGATAGCTAAACCAGTTGGGGAGAAAACTGAGAAAGAAAACTATAGACCCATTTCCCTAATGAATATTGATGCAAAAATTTTAAATAAGATTTTAGCAACAAGATTACAGAAAGTCATCCCCAGGATAATACCTCATGACCAAGTAGGATTTATACCAGGAATGCAAGGCTGGTTCAATATTAGGAAAACAATTAGCATAATCAATTATATTAATAACCAAATTAATAAAAACCATATGATTATCTCCATAGATGCAGAAAAAGCCTTTGATAAAATCCAACATCCATTCCTATTAAAAACAATGGAGAGTATAGGAATACATGGGCTTTTCCTTAAAATGATTAGTAGTATCTACTTAAAACCTTCAGCAAGCATCATATGTAATGGAGTCAAACTAGAACCATTCCCAATAAGATAAGGAGTGAAACAAGGCTGCCCACTGTCACCATTATTATTTAATATTGTCTTAGAAATGTTAGCTTTGGCAGTAAGAGAAGAAAAAAGATTAAAGGAATTAGAGTAGTTAATGAGGAAACCAAATTATCACTCCTTGCAGATGACATGATGATATACGTAGAGAACCCTAAAGACTCAACTAAAAAACTACTAGAAACAATTCACAACTTTAGCAAAGTTGCAGGATACAAAATAAATCCACATGAATCATCAGCATTTTTATATATTACCAATAAAGTTTAGCAGCAATAGATGCAAAAAGAAATTCCATTCAAAATAACTGTTGATAGTATAAAATATTTGGGAATTTATCTGCCAAGGGATAGTCAGGAACTATATGAACTAAACTACAAAACACTTTCCCCACAAATAAAATCAGACCTAGTCAATTGGAAAAACTTAAAATGCTCATGGGTAGGATGAGCGAATATAATAAAAATGACAATACTACCCAAACTAATTTACTTATTTAGTGCCATACCAATCAACTCCCAAGAAATTATTTTACAGATATAGAAAAAATAGTAGCAAAGTTCATTTGGAAAAACAAAAGGTCAAGAATTTCAAGGGGATTAATGAAAAGAAAGGCTGACGATGGTGGACTTGCTGTACCAGATCTAAAACTATATTATAAAGCAGCGGTCATCAAAACCATTTGGTACTGGCTAAGAAATAGAATAGTCGATCAATGGAATAGGATAGAATCACAAGACAAACTAGGCAATAACTATAGCAATTTAGTTTTTGATAAACCCAAAGACCCCAGCTTTTGGGATAAGTATTCACTATTTGACAAAAACTGCTGGGAAAACTGGGAACTAGTGTGGAAGAAATTAGGGCTTGACCCACATCTAACACCACATACCAAGATAAGATCTAAATGGGTTCATGATGTGAATATAAAGAGTGGTACTATAAGTAAATTAGATGAATGTAATATAGTTTACCTCTCAGACCTATGGAGATGGAATAAATTTATGTCCAAAGAAGAACTGGAACTCTTAATTGAAAACCAGATAGATAACTTTGACTATATTAAGTTAAAAAGTTTTTGTACAAACAAAATCAATGCAGACAAGATTAGGAGGGTAGCAATAAATTGGGAAATCATCTTTACATTTAAGGGTTCTGATAAAGGTCTCATCTCTAAAATATATAGAGAATTGTCTCATATTTATAAAAATTCAAGCCATTCTCCAATCAATAAATGTCAAAGGATATGAACAGACAATTTTCAGAGGATGAAATTAAAACTATTTATAGTCATATGAAAAGGTGCTCCAAATCCCTATTGATCAAAGAAATGCAAATCAAGACAACCCTGAGGTACCACTTCACACCTGTCAGATTGGCTAAAATGACAGGAAAAGTTAATGATGAATGTTGGAGGGGATGTGGGAGGGCTGGGACACTGTTGCATTGTTGGTGGAGCTGTGAATGGATACAGCCGTTCTGGAGAACAATTTGGAGCTATGCTCAAAAAGTTATCAAACTGTGCATACCCTTTGACCCAGTAGCATTTCTATTGGGCTTATATCCCAAAGAAATCATAAAGCAAGGAAAAGGCCCCACATGTGCAAGAATGTTTGTGGCAGCCCTTTTTGTGGTGGCTAGAAACTGGAAATTGAATAGATGACCTTCAATTGGAGAATGGCTGAATAATTTATGGTATATGAATATTATGGAATATTATTGTTCTGTAAGAAATGATCAGCAGTATGATTTCAGAGAGGCCTGGAGAGACTTGCATGAACTGATGCTGAGTGAAGTGAGCAGAACCAGGAGATCATTATACATGGCAACAACAATACTATATGATGATCAATTCTGATGGACATGGCTCTCTTCAACAATGAAATGTTTCAAACCACCTCCAATTGTTCACTGAAGAAAGCCACATACACCCAGCGAGAGGGATGTGAAATGTGGACCACAACATAACATTCTCATACTCCTTGATTGATGTTTGCTTACATTGTGTTTCCTTTATCTGATATATCGTTTGTGTAGATAAGATTTTTCTTGCACAACAATGATAAGTTTGGAAATATGTATACATATATTCAATTTGCCAATATTTTAACATAATTAACATAATAGTGGATATTCTGCCATCTAGGGGAGGGGTGGGGAGTTGGGGGGAAAAATTTGTAACAGAAAGCTATGTAAGGGTTATTGTTGAAGAATTACCCACACATATGTTATGCAAATAAAATTTAAAAAAATGTAAGCCCATTGATTACTGAGACTGTTTTTTTGTTTTTCTCTTTGGATTTCCAGTGCAATTTCTGTTCTTGGCACATAATACATGCTTAATAAAGCTTTTTTTATTCATTCATTCATTTATTTGTTCATTTATCATCTTGTCTAAAACTTTCATTTTTCAGAGGAGGAAACCAGTGCCCCAGGAGGTACAAATTAAATCAAATCCAATCAAACCAATAGCAAATGGCAAGGGCATAATTAAAACTCATGCTTTTAAACTATAAATATAGAATTCTTTATTTTAACAATGTATTGACCCCTCTCCTAGCTAGTGTTTTATTTCATAGACCAGGATCCCAGCAGGGAAAAGGAATAATGAGAATCCTGTTGTTTCAAATATCTCTGCTAGTACAAGGACTCTTTCAGTGAGCTGACTCTAAGATTATTCCAGGGCTGGGATGGGGAAGAGGTCAGAGTTATCAAAGAGAGGAAAGTGTCTTACTGTTTGCCCTCTGACATTGCCATCCTGCGCCCCATGATCTGACATTTGATGCTCTAATGCATGTTAAGAAACTCTAGGTAACATTCCCTAGCTGTGTGACCCTGGGAAAGTCACTTTACCCCAATTGCCTCAGCAAAAAGAAAAAAAAAAAGGAACTCTAGGATTTGCAATCTATTCATAGGCATATTCCTAGGGACCACAAAGCCCTTCTGTCCATCCTGTATCATGCCTCTTTTCCATTTAGAACATGAACTTATTGAGAAAAGAGATTTTTTTTCTATTTTCTATTTTTTCTCTTCATTATCTATAGAGAAAATATTTTGTCTCTAGCTTTTCTATTCTCAGCTCTTGCCACATTCTTTACCACATATTAATTTTTTAATTATGTACCTTTTCATCTATTCATTTATCTACTCCACTTAATCACACTGTACCTTTGCATTCAAGAGGGCCTCATTTAAGCTATTGTCAGCATCTTATTTCTTCCATTCATTTCACTAGGAAATAAAAATAGGGTATAACTATTTGGAAGGAAGGCAATCTGGCAGTGGAGAGTTTGTTGAAGAGGAAAGAAAGGCATTTATAAACCAAATGGCAGTTCTTTCTCTCCCAGTGGAGTTTACACTAGTCCTCAAATCAGTCAAATGCCAACTCCCCAGCTCAAGAGGCTGGGGTTCCATAGATTCAGAATTCTGTACATTAGAAAACAGAACATAAATAGAAGAAATGGAAGTAAGAAAGGTAACTGATATAAATGACAAGGAATAGGAATAAAAGCTAAAAAAGCTAAAAAACATAAAGTATGTATTAGACAAGCTTTTAGAAAATATAGTACAAAAAATAATAATTTTAAAGAAGAAAAAGAGTAATGATTTTATAAATGGAGAACAATTAATAAGTGTTATGCTTTTATGGAAAGCCAACAAAGTTTCCCCAGAAAACCACATGAAACCAAATTTCCAAACAGGGTCTGATGGAATGAAACCACACTCCAGCTCAAGATAGACTGAAACAATTTCAAATAAGATCAGTCTCAATGGGATGAAAAAAGGTGTTCTGGCCAGGTTAGATATCCTCTGAGAAAACTGATGAGAGGGTTTTCATCACAGCAAATCAGCAATTTAGCCCCTCAGTCTTGGCTCAATAAAAGAGAAAATCATTGGGCAGCCTTCAGTCCCTGTTCAAAAGGCAAACTCTGGGCAACCAGGCTGTTTCCTGAACAGAACAGGAAAAGTTATCCCCTGCAAACACAAGGGGCCTCTGTGCTCAAAGCTGCACAGGAAGTTTGGTATAGCACCACATTTACCCCAGAAGCAGAGTTCAATCATAAAAGTAAATATATATATATATATATATATTTAGGAAATACCAAAAGAAAAGGGAGAAAATGAGGAAGAACAGAAATCTTGACCATAGAAAGCTACTATGGTGACAAGGCTGACCAAAACACAAACTCGGATAAAGACAGAATGTCCATGGAAGAAATGTCAAAGAGTGATATAAATTGGTTTGAATCCCAAAGAGGCTTCTTGGAAATACTCATAAAAGATTTCAAAAGACAAATAAGAGAATTAGAAGGAAAAATGAGAAAAGAAATGAGAAATATGCATGAGAGAGTCAACATTTAGGAAAAGGAAGGAAAAAATTGTCTGAAGGATGAACTTTGCTACTATTTTTTCTACATCTGTAAAATAATTTCTTGGGAGTTTGATTGGTATGGCACTAACGAAGTAAGTTAGTTTGGGTAGTATTGTCATTTTTATTATATTCGGTCGGCCTACCCATGAGTACTTAATGTTTTTCCAATTGACTAGGTCTGATTTTATTTGTGTGGAAAGTGTTTTGTAGTTTAGTTCATATAGTTTCTGACATTTTTTTGGCAGATAGATTCCCAAATATTTTATGCTATCATCCGTTATTCTGAATGGAATTTCTGTTTCTATCTCTTGCTGCTGAACTTTGTTGGTAATATATAAAAATGCTGATGATTTATGTGGATTTATATTGAATCCCGCAACTTTACTAAAGTTGTGAATTGTTTCTAGTAGTTTTTTAGTTGAGTATCTAGGGTTCTCTAAGTATACCATCATGTCATCTGCAAAGAGTGATAATTTGGTTTCTTCATTACCTACTCTAATTCCTTTCATCACTTTTTCTTCTCTTATTGCCAAAGCTAACATTTCTAATACAATATTACATAGTAATGGTGACAGTGGGCAGCCTTGTTTCACTCCTGATCTTACTGGGAATGGTTCTAGTTTGTCTCCATTACATATGATACTTGCTGATGGTTTTAAGTAGATGCTACTAATCATTTTAAGGAAAAGCCCATTTATTCCTATACTCTCTAGTGTTTTTAATAGAAATGGTTGTTGGATTTTATCGAATGCTTTTTCTGCATCTATGGAGATAATCATATGGTTTTTGTTAGTTTGGCTATTAATATAATTGATTATACTGATAGTTTTCCTGATATTGAACCAGCCCTGCATTCCTGGTATAAATCCTACTTGGTCAAGATGTATTATCCTGGAGATAACTTTCTGTAATCTTGTTGCTAAAATTTTATTTAAAATTTTTGCACCAATATTCATTAGGAAAATGGGTCTTTAGTTTTCTTTCTCTGTTTTCACCCTACCTGGTTTAGCTATCAGCACCATATCTGTATTATAGAAGGAATTTGGTAGTATACCTTCTGTCCCTATTTTTTCAAATAGTTTGTATAGTATTGGAATTAATTGTTCTTTGAATATTTGGTAGAATTCACATGTAAAACCATCTGGCCCTGGAGATTTTTTCTTAGGGAGTTGATTAATAGCTTGCTCTATTTCTTTTTCTAAAATGGGGCTATTTAAATAATTTATTTCCTCTTCTGTTAACCTGGGCAATCTATATTTTTGTAGATATTCCTCCATTTCATTTAGATTATTGAATTTATTGGCATAAAGCTGGGCAAAGTAACTTCTAATTATTACACTAATTTCCTCTTCATTGGAGGAAAGTTCTCCCTTATCATTATTGAAACTAACAATTTGATTTTCCTCTTTCCTTTTTCTGATCAAATTAACTAAAGGCTTATCTATTTTGTTGGTTTTTTTCATAAAAGCAACTCTTAGTTTTATTTATTAATTCAATAGTTTTCTTATTTTCATTTTATTAATCTCACCTTTTATTTTCAAAATTTCCAATTTGGTATTTAATTGTGGGTTTTTAATTTGCTCTTTTTCTAGTTTTTTAATTGTAACCCTAATTCATTGATCTTCTCTTTGTCTATTTTATGCAAATAAGCATCTAGAGATATAAAGTTACCCCTTATAACTGTTTTGGCCGTATCCCACAAATTTCGGTATGTTGTCTCATTATTGTCATTCTCCTGGATGAAATTATCGATTGTGTCCATAATTTGCTCTTTCACCCATTCATTCTTCAGGATTAGATTATTGAATTTCCAATTAACTTTTGGTCTATTTTCTCCGGGCCTTATATTACATGTGAGTTTTATTGCATCATGAACTGAAAAGGATGCATTTATTATTTCTGCTTTTCTACATTTGATTTTGAGGTTTTTATGCGCTAACACATGATCAATTTTCGTATAAGTTCCATGAACCCCTGAGAAAAAAGTATACTCCCTTCTATCACCATTCAATTTCCTCCAGAGATCTGTCATACCTAACTTTTCTAACATTTTGTTTATCTCCCTAACTTATTTCTTATTTATTTTGTGGTTTGATTTATCTAATTCTGAGAGAGCAAGGTTGAGAACCCCCACTAGTATAGTATTACTGTCTATTTCTCCTTGTATCTCTGTTAGTTTCTCCTCTAGGAATTTGGATGCTATACCACTTGGTGCATATATGTTTAGTGTTGATACCGCTTTATTGTCTATGGAACCCTTTAGTAAAATATAGTTTCCTTCCTTATCTCTTTTAATTAGATCTATTTTTGCTTTTACTTGATCTGAGATGAGGATTGCTACCCCTGCTTTTTTTGTTCACTTGAAGCATAAAAGATTCTGCTCCAGCCCTTTCCCTTCATTCTGTATGTATCTCTGTGTTTTAAATGTGTTTCTTGTAAACAACATATTGTAGGATTTTGGCTTTTAATCCAGTCCGCTATCCGTTTCTGTTTTATGGGAGAGTTCATCCCATTCACATTCACACTTAAAATGACTATATCTATATTTCCTGCCATCTTATTTACCCAAAGTTATATTTTTCTCTTCCCTTTCCCCTTACTCCCTTCCCCCCTCCCCAGTATTTTATTTTTGATGACCACCTCCCTCTAACAGTCCTCCCCTTTTTAGAACCCTCCCTCTTTTATACACCTTTCCCCTAATCCTTCTATTAATTTATCCCTTTCTTTTCCTCCTTTCCCTCCTACTTCCCTATACAGAGGGCCAAGTTTTTCCCTGTTATCAAATGTGTCTTATATGCTCTTTTAGAGCCCAATCTAATGAGAGTAAGATTTACACGATACTCATCACCCTCCCTTCTTTCCCTCAATTCTATTAGATATTCTATGTCTCTTCATGACACTTTGCCTTATTTTACCTCCTTTTTTTTTTACTTTATTTTACCTCCTTTCCCCTCCCCCC
>JAJPUD010009276.1:19645-51718 GCA_023553655.1 Myrmecobius fasciatus | reverse complement strand
CCTCCTTTTTTTTTTTACTTTATTTTACCTCCTTTCCCCTCCCCCCTATTTTTTACAGTATGATATACTTTCCACCTCTAATTTCTTTTCGATTTTTATCAAAGTAAAATCAAATTATACCCCCATTCTTTAAGGATATCCCTAGTAGAGATATAGTTCTCGAGAGTTCTTTCCTTTTTACCTTTTTACACTTCTCTAGAATTCTGTGTTTGGAGGTCAAATTTTTTGTTCAGATCTGGTCTTTTCATTAGAAATAGGTGAAATTCTCCTGTATCATTAAATGACCATCTTCTTCCCTGGAAGATGATGCTCATTCTAGCTGGATAGCTTATTCTTGGCTGTAATCCAAGTTCTTTTGCCTTTCAGAATATCTGATTCCAGGCCCTGCTGTCCTTCATTGTGGAAGCTGACAGATCCTGTGTAATTCTAATGACAGTTCCTCGGTATTTGAACTGTTTTTTTCTAGAAGCTTGTAATATCTTTTCCTTGGTGCGATAGTCCTGAAATTTGGCCATGATATTCCTTGGGGTTTTAATTTTGGGGTCTCTTTCAGGAGGTGATTGGTGAATTCTTTCAATACCAACTTTGCCTTCTGATTCTAAAACATCAGGGCAATTCTCTTTCATGATTTCCTGGAGGATAGCATCAAGGTTCTTTTTTTCATTGTGACTTTCAGGGAGTCCAATAATTCTTAGATTGTCTCTGCTGGATCTATTTTCCAAGTCAGTTGTTTTTCCTAGGAGATATTTCATATTTTCTTCTGTTTTTTAATTTTTTTTTGCTTTTGTTTGACTGATTCTTGAAGTATTATTGAGTCATTAATTTCAATTTGTTCAATTTTAATTTTTAAGGTATTATTTCCTTCAGTTATCTTTTTTAGCTTCTTTTGTAACTGGCCAATTGAATTTATTGGTTCATTGCATTCTTTTTCCATTTTGCCAATTTTGTTTTTCAGTGAATTGTTATCTTTTTCCAATTCACTATTTTTATTTTCCTGTGATTTGGTGACTTTTTCCAATTCACCAATTTTGTTTTTCAGTGAATTGTTGTCTTTTTCCAATTCACTAATTTTGTTTTTCAGTGAATTTTTGTCTTTTTCCAATTCACTAATTTTGTTTTTCAGTGAATTTTTGTCTTTTTCCAATTCACCAGACTTATTTTCCAGTTTTTCACATCTCTGTTGCAGGGCAATGTTTCCTTCTTACACTGCTCTCAGTTTATTTTCCCAATGTGCTTCTAGCTCTCTTTTGAGATTCTTTATGCAATCTTCCAGGTAAGCCTTCTGAAAGGGAGACCAGCTTAAGTCCACCCCTGTGGCTTTATCTGGGATTGTTTTCAGAATCTCAGGATCTGGGGACTGCTCTAGTTTCTCTCTGTAAAAGCTGTCTATGGTGAGAGCTCTCTTCTTCTTGCTCATGATGTTTAGCTGAGGTATCAGTCACCAGCAGGGAATTCTGCAGCAGCAGAGGCAGCGGCGGCGGTGGCAGTGGCGGCAGTAGTGGCGGCGGCGGCGGTGGCGGCAGCAGCAGCAGCAGCAGCAGCAGTAGCAGCAGCGATTTCAATTTGCCCTGGGGCAATTTGCCGAGTTGCTTTCAGGTCTGGGGCTGATCTGGCTAGATCCTCATTAGGACCACACTTTCAGCTGCTCTCAATCCACCCTTTATCAAAGGTAGACGTGCCAAAGCACCTGCCCGCAAGCAGAGCAAAGTGGCCCAAGGGTCTCCCAGGGGCTTCCTGGCAGCCTAAAATCTTCTGGTCCATCCCAGCCCCATACTTTCCCCCCGGCTGCACCCTGGCATCTGAGCGCTGGGAGCTGCTTGATCCCTCGCCCATCTAAAACTGACCTCAGAAGTTCTTTCAAAGTAGATATTTGATAGAAGTGCATTGTAGTCCAAGTGTTTGGTGGAGTCCTCACTCCAGAACCAGTTAGAAGGCTCAATTTGTCTGGTTCTGAGGGAAGGTCTCAGGAACTCACAGAGGACGCTGTCTGCAGTTCACCATCTTGGCTCCTCCCCGAAGCTTTTATTTTCAAAGTTGTTTTTTTTCCCCTTCTTCCCCCTGACCTCCAAAAGATGTCCCAAATAGTCATTAAAATTAAATTTGTTTCTAAGGGTGATGAAGAAAGAAATTAAGGATTTATAAATAGTTTCCTACTTTGTATCATGCACTATGTTAAACCCTTTACCAATATTTCAACCCTGGAAGGTGGGTGTTATTATATAATCATTTTAATATTGGAGAAACCAAGGCAAATAGAGATTAAGTGACTGACTTGTCTAGAACCACTCAACTAGTCTAAGACCAAATTTGAAGTTGTGCTTTCCTTATGCCAGGTCTAGCAATTCATTCACTGCACTACCTTGCTGCATCTAATGTAAACCAAAAATAAAAGAATGATAGATCAATGATGTTTTTAATATAATCTCTGCATATGTCAGATATATGTCATGTATAATAGAAATCTAGGCAACTGTGGATTTTTCTCAAACAGGGCAAATATCTTCAGGGAAAGAGAGACTGAAGAGTCTTAAACATGAAACATACCTCAGTCTTGTTATGCACCTGCCAGGATATCATCTCTCTCAGAAAATAGAGTCATGGAGATTCCATTTCAGACAATGGTATGCTTATTCTCTGTGTGTATGTATGTATGTATATATATATATATATATGTATATATATGTGTGTGTGTGTATATATATATATATATGAATGTATATAT
The DNA here is from genome assembly GCA_023553655.1 of Myrmecobius fasciatus. Lineage (NCBI taxonomy): Eukaryota > Metazoa > Chordata > Mammalia > Dasyuromorphia > Myrmecobiidae > Myrmecobius > Myrmecobius fasciatus. The sequence goes on along the minus strand of JAJPUD010009276.1, from coordinate 48,996 downwards.
GCATACACTTACAAATATCTGTGATATATACATGTATATGTGTATATTGCTATAATGTAAAATACACATAAATTAGTATGTATATGTGTATATATATATATACATATATATATATAGTTTGTACATAGATGCATATATAGGTGTATATATATAATTAATTCAATGCAATATATAATTCATAATCAGATTCAGAATATTAAAGATATTACTTTTTAACAAGATGATGGCTTTTAAAAATCACTTTTCATTGCTTGCCCCTGCTTACTTATTTTGTACTTCTTTTTGGGAAAAAAAAAGTTGTTCCATTATTTATCAGTATGTAAATCTAGGTCTCTTTAGATAGTACATGGCTTTTCCCTTATTTAATTGGATTTTTTCATGTCACTCATGTCAAACTCATGAGGATTTTAGGCCTTGAAATGCTACCTTTTTTCCTGTGAACACTCTCCAAAAATAGTTTTTGAGTCTCATCATATCCAGATTTTCTTTCCTTTGTCATGGTTTTGAAGATAAAGAAGTTAATTTTAATCAATGATTATTTGGAATTCAGTAGCCTTTATTATTCCACCATAGAAGTTCTTTTTTTTAAAAATTCTTCTATTTTTGAAAGGATGCAATTATCAGTTAGAGAAGTTATATGTTTGTCAGCTAATCTGCTTTAGCTGAGGGTGAACTATACCAGATGTCCAAATAGATGAATTTCCCATCATGACTTTTTGAATCTGTGACAGTTTATTTAGAACATTCACTATTTTTTTCTCTCATTGTTTGTTTACCTTATTCTTTGAAAGCTTTCTATTTTAGTATTATTTGGGATCTGAGTTTGAAAAGGGAAGATATCAAAGAATAAAATTCTCAAGGCACATCTTATCACATAATTTCAATGTAATTTTATGGTCCTCAATAACATAAGAATTAAAGAAGTCTAGCTCACTTTGAAGCATAGTAGAAATTACATTAAGGTCAGAATTATAGTAACAATTTAAATCTTGTCTTTGTCACCTCTTTGACTTTGACAAAGATTTATCCCTTTCTGACCACCATTTTTTTACTTATAAAATTATTTAGATTAGATTACCTCTAAACTTTTTTTTACCCCTGTAGAGGTATAATTTGAACTCTGGTCTTCTTAACTAGAGAGTCAGATTTTTATCCATTGAATAACCTAACTGCTTATCGCAGAATGTTCAAAACCACAAAAGTAGCCTTGTCTTTATAGGCCATTAAAAAGTCCCCCTTCATAGATTTTAATGGGGAATCTTTAATTCTCAATATTTTTTTTCTGATTAACCAGTAGAGTAACTACTGTAGCAAACTGTTGTTTTCAAACTAGAGAACCAATCATATTTTGTTCCTGTGAAAGTCTTATTAAAATGAACCTAGTATTTTAATAAGAGGTTAGCCTGGGGAGCTGCTTTGATCCATAATTACCAGATTTCTGCTAAAGCCAGAATGCAAATAAGAGTTGGCTTCAGCTGTTGATCTGAATTTCTTTGGTAGAAATGCCCTCTAATAACGTTATCCCTTTTCCTACCTCTATTTTCCTCTCCCCATTATCAAAAGTTACGATCCTCCATCATTGTTCTCACTTTTTTGCATCAGCATCTTTTCTCTTCACTAAGCCTTAATGCTTGAATATGGTTTTATTTATGAAAGTACAGTTTTATTATAGGATACTTCATTTTTAGTTAACAATCCCTTCATTTTTCTCTATATGAGCATATGCATACTTCTATGTGGTGTTGAAACTAATAGTTGTGGGGGCTAAGGGGTCTGAGCGCATTTCTTGTCTTAGATTATGTCAGTCTTTTAAGTTTTACTCATTAGTAGGACACAACTGTAGTTAGGGAGTTCTTTAACTGGGCTGAAAATAGCTTTCAAACTGGAAGTAACATACAATTCCTCATGGCTTTGGTGCCTTCACTTCCTATCTGATAATGTCTTTGTTATTGCAGTTTCCAGTGAACTCACGGCAGTTTTTGCTGGGGAAAAGGCTATGAGATAAAAAAGAAAAACTCTTTTCCTCCAAAGGATTCCATGCCATGTCTAGTAATTTGTGACTACTCATATTAAAGGCATCCAGAAATACAAGTTTCTCCTCTTTTAGAATATTGATGATGAGAGTCTTCAAGGCTTCATAAAATTCATAAAGGGGCAGCTAGTGGATAGAGTACTGGCCCTGGACTTAGGAGAACCTGAGTTCAAATCTGTACTCAGATACTTAATATTTACTAGCTATGTGACCCTGGTGAGTCACTGAATCCTACCTACCACACAAACAAATAAATGTTGTATAAATAAAATAAATAAAATAAAATTCACAAAACTTTTCTTTGATCTCATCAGAGTTCAACATGGTGGGAGCATAGACATTGATGATGATGGCACGATACTTTTCTTCAAGTGGGATCACCTTGTCATAATTCTGTCATTCTCTTCTTTTGGTAAAAATGAAAGCTTGTTTTGATTGCAAAATCTGCCCCAGCCTCAGTGTTCCCCTTTAATATGGTCACTCCAGAAAACAAATAAACAAACAAAAATACGTATCCCACTCCAGCTTTGCTAAACTGGCCTTCAGTTGCCAAACTTGTCTCAGGGCTCCTATTTGGATGTGATACCTGCTGAGTTTTCTCACAACAAAAGTGTTCATATTTCAGGTCTAATAGATTCCATATTGTCCATAAGTGTGCACATATTCCATATATCAATATTAAGTGGAATCATCTTTGCAAAAGTTTTTGTACATTTTGTGTGTGTGTGTGTGTGTGTGTGTGTGGGTGGGTGTGTGGGTGTGTATGTGCTTCAAATACAGGTTGAGACCCCTTCTTACCATGGTAAACAGGTCAAAATTGAGTGAAGCAGACACATTTTTTTTCCTTTTGTATTTTTAAAAGCTTTTTATTTCAAACTATATGTGAAGATAGTTTTCAGCATTCACCCTTGCAAAATCTTGTATTACCAAGATAAGATCTAAATGGATTCATGATCTAGATATAAAGAGTGATATTGTAAGCAAATTAGAGGAACGTAGTATAGTTTACCTCTCAGACCTGTGGAGATGGAATAAATTTATGCCCAAAGAAGATCTGGAACTCCTAATTGAACACCAGATAGATAATTTTGATTATATTAAGTTAAAAAGTTTCTGTACAAATAAAACTAATGCAGACAAGATTAGGAGGGAAGTATCAAATTGGGAAATCATCTTTACACTTAAAGTTTCTGATGAAGGCCTCATTTCTAAAATATATAGAGAATTGCCTCATATATATAAGAATTCAAGCCACCCTTCAATAGATAAGTGGTCAAGGGATATGAACAGACAATTTTCAGATGGTGAAATTAAAATCATCTCTAGTCATATGAAAAGTTGCTCCAAATCACTATTGATCAGAGAAATGCAAATTAAGACAACTCTGAGGTACCACTACACACCTGTCAAATTGGCTAAAATGACAGGAAAAGATAACGATGAATGTTGGAGGGGATGTGGGAAAACTGGAACACTAATACATTGTTGGTGGAACTGTGAATGGATCCAACCATTCTGGAGAGCAATTTGGAGCTATGCTCAAAAAGTTATCAAATTGTGCATACCCTTTGATCCAGCAGTGTTTCTATTGGGCCTATATCCCAAAGAGATCTTAGAGGAGGGAAAGGGCCCCACATGTGCAAGAATGTTTGTGGCAGCCCTTTTTGTAGTGGCTAGAAACTGGAAACTGAATGGGTGCCCATCAATTGGAGAATGGCTGAATAAATTATGGTATATGACTGTCATGGAATATTATTGCTCTGTAAAAAACGACCTGAAGGACGATTTCAGAGAGGCCTGGAGAGACTTGCATGAACTGATGCTGAGTGAAACAAGCAGAAACAGGAGATCAATATACACAGCAACAACAATATTACATGATGATCAATTCTGATGGACATGGCTCTCTGCAACAAAGAATTGTCTCAAACCGGTTCCAATTGTTCACTGAAGAAAACCATATACACCCAGAGAGAGGGATATGAAATATGGACCACAACATAATATTTTCATGTTCTCTATTGATGTTTGCTTGCATTGTATTTCCTTTATTGGATTATTCTTTCTTATAGATACGATTTCTCCTGAACAAAAAAATGATGTGTGGCAATAACTATACATATATATGAAATATGGACCACAACGTAACATTTTCATGCTCTCTGTTGAGGTTTGCTTGCATTGTGTTGCCTTTCTCTGATTTTCTTTTTTTTTTCTTGTAGATAGGATTTTTCTTGCACAACTTGTCAAGTATTTCAACATTATTAACATGTAGTGGACTTCCTGCCATCTAGGGGAAAGGAGGGGACTGGGGGTAAAATTTTTAATGGAAAGCTTTGTAAAGATCAATGCTGGGGAACTACCCATAAATATGTTATACAAATACAAAGCTTTAATAAAAAAAATCTTGTATTACAATTTTTTTCTTCCTCTCTTCCCCCCACCCCTCCCCTAAGATGGCAAGTAATCCAATATATGTTAAACATGTGCAATTCTTCTACACATATTTCCACAGTTATAATGACACAGAAGAAAAATAAGATAAAAAAGGGAAAAATGAGAAAGAAAACAAAATGCAAACAAATGACAACAAAAAGTGAAAATATTATGTTGTGATTCACACTCAATCCCCACAGAATTCTATCTGCATATAGATGTCTCTCTTCATCACAAGACCATTGAAACTGGCCTGAATTATCTCATTGTTGACAAGAGACACGTCCATCAGAATCGATCATTATATTGTCTTCTTGTTGCTGTATGCAATGATCTTTGTTCTCCTCACTTCACTCAGCATCAGTTAATGTAAGTCTCTCCAGGCCTTTCTGAAATTATCCTGATTAATATCTCTTATAGAACAATAATATTCCATAACATCCATAACTGAAAATTATTCAGCCATTCTTCAACTGATGGGCATCCACTCAGTTTCCAGATACTGGAAAGGAAACAAAAGGGGAGGAAGACAATTTTGAGGTATATTTTTTATCTTCTTTCTAACACTAGGAAGTAAGAATTATGGTACTTCAAAAAAGGATAATTAGATACCCAGGGGTAGGGGAAGGGCTGCCAAATCCCACTGGTGCTTCAGTCCAGTAAGATGATGTTGCTATGGCCTGGATCAACTGTGGGCCAGTTGCACATAGCTCTTATTTTTCTTATCTGTGATTTTGTCACTTACCTATTGCCACATGACTTTGGGATAGATAAAAATGGAAAAATGGTAAGGGTAATGTCTTCTGATTCACACATACATAAGATTTAAGTGAGACAGAGTTGTAAGAAGTGAGTGGTTTAATTCTCCCTTCCAGAATCATTAAAATGCAGTGATGACAGTCAAGGAAACTGGTGATAGCCTAGGTTATAGTGGAAGACCTTAGTGCCCTTGGTGTCTAACTAACCTCTAATTTCCACAATGGCTGCTTCAACTATCTTTATGTCTATTAGAACATATTTTTTTCTCATTCACCCATTTTACCAGGGAAAGTTTTCACCTGCTTGGGGTAGACTCCCCCCAGCTCACTGAAGGGTTTGAAACATCTTAGTTACCCTCAGCAGGGTTTAATACATCCTCAAAAATGATTTATTAGAGTGTGATCAATATGCTTGTTTCTTGGATACAGGTTAGAGTTAGCTGAATAAGATGGATACCAAATACGGGAAGTACTATTGAAAAAGACTCAGCAGCTCTCATATCATAGATATTAGTCTTCTCTGAATATAACTCACACTTCCAAGTGGCCTGCCCTGTATAAGCATTCAGTCTTATTTTCACATAATGATAATATATGATATATTTCTGGAAAACAAAACAGAACAAAATAAAACAAAAACTCTATCTCAGCTTTTTGCAATTCATATTTTTCTCTGACTTTCTGCTATGCTTGTTGGAGTCTTCTATTCCTAACAAGCTTCATTTAGGAGACAGTGGTATTGTAGGTAGAGAATTGAACCTGGAATCAAGAAGTACTGAAGTTATAATCCTACCTCAGACCTTTAAAAACTATGTGACTCTAGACAAATCTCAAATCTATTTTCTTTGATTTTTTTCTTCGGTAAAATCAAATCTAGATAATATCAATATCAAACTCCCAGGCTTGTTGTGAAGATGAAATAAAATTACATATATATACATATATATATATGATTTAATTTATAATTTATACATAATTTAATTTGTAAAATGTTTCTATTGTTACTACTACCAGCACCAGCATCACCATTTTCAGGACCAGTTCCAGCTACTAGCACCATCACTACTAAAACTATTACAAAAACTACTACTATTACCATCACTACTACTACTTTTACTATCACCATCACCAACACAATTATTATTATACTAAATTTCTCCCTTTTATTTCTGGAGCCCCCTAACACTTAGCTTTCTTTTCAAGACAATACTTTCCTTGGTACCCTCTTCAGGGAAGATTACTTATCCTCTCCTACCTCATGAAGCCCAAGAATATGAAGAACTTTTTTATGATCTTTACAGCTGAATATATTCATCTCCTACTCTAATAATATTATGTTAGCAATTACCTCTCCTTTAAAATTCACTTCATTTTTTTAATTGTTCTAGATTTTTTTATGGACTTTTAACCCCAATTTTCTCCTTCTTCCAGGCAACTGATATCACCTTTCTTCAAACTCTATAACTTGCAGGAATTCTGTCTTTAGTTTATTTTAACTATGTTCAGATAAACAAGTGCAATTATTACATAATCCATCCCATCCTAGTTCAGCTGAATGTATCCTAAGAGTTAGAAGTTCCCACTTGAATCCTGTTCACTACATCATACTTCTACCAGGAATGATAAATTATCTGTTATAAAAATACTCTAGGCAATATAATTTCTGTTTCTCACCCTATTAATAGTCACCTATGAAAACCCAACATGTTTCCCTCTTCCTATTCCTGGATCTCTTTATATGAATTAAACTTCTTATAATGCAAAGTTATTACTCTGTCACCATTTGTCTATTTTTCCCAAACCCCACTCTAGAACTATATGTCTATCAAGCCTCATATCTGTGTGGTTGCAAACTTCTTTAATGATCTTTTTTTCAACTTGCTTGTTAACTTTTGTACATATGCAAATAGCTAAGAATCAAAGGGTTTATTATTTCCTTTTTTGTGTTTCTTATGAATTATTGGGTATGTTTACAGCTATTCTCTGCTTCTAAAACTATCCTTTTACTCTATAATACCTAGCTAAACTTATATGAGAATTCTTACTCTAGCTTAGCACATGAGCCTCTGAGAAGCTCAGTAAAATTCTTGGTAGAAGTGTTGTTATTGATACTTTTGTTGTTGTTGTTGTTGTTGTTGTTAGCCTTTCTTAGGCATTGTCTCTACCAGACTGAGTTCCCAACAGTCCTATTTATTAAACTTTGGTCCATTCTTATTTCTATCAAAATTATTATATAGGTCAAAACTTCCTTTTACCTCTTTAATCCTTTTTCTTTCCTTTTCTTTCATGTTTAATCCCTTCTTTCATTAATAAATAACATTTTATTACCTCATAGCCTGTATTTTCATTCTTTTTTAAATAAGGAACCAGATTATGTCTTGATCATAGATAGTGTTGTGACACTGTACAATGCTTTGCTTCACAGGGTTGGGACATTTTTAACAATTAAATTTGTTCATTTTAATAAAATTTCATTTTCTGACAGCAACAGTCATGTGTTTGCACTAATCAGAACCAGAATGTCTCATGTTAACAGGGTGAAAACAAATTGTTCTGTCTTGCATAATTTTGTCCATTTGAGTCATATTTCATATCACACATGTGCTTCATGCTTTCTATTCTTGTATTTTGAATTTTACAGTTTTAAACTTGAATATTCCTCCAAGGAAGTATCCACATATGATAGGAATTAAAGAGGACATTTCAATGAGTCTTTGTGATACTGCAACAGTTTTTTACACGAAGGATTTCAAGGATCATTCAAACCCCAAATAAAACAGGATAATCATATAAAAGCACAAAGTTAAAAGTGTTTGAACATAAAAAGTAAAATAAAAGCACCAAGAACTAACAAATTAACAAAATATTAATAAAATAATACATTTCCAGGAAACAAGCAAAGATATTAAGAAAAATATAACAGCTGGGCAAGGTGTTTCTGAATTTTCTGCAGGGGTGAATCAGATGTGGCAACCATTTAGATGTGAAAAATTATTGGCAGCTATTTTTCCAAGGGATTAGAATACTGAATATAGAGATAGAATTAAGATCAAAACTGGCTTCATATATTTCTAGTGTCCCTGAACAAGTCACAACCTTTATTTTTCTTATTTTCCTCATCTGTAAAATAAAAGTAATAATAACTACTTTCCAGAATTCTGGAAAAAGATGACATGAGATACTATTTCTAAACTTTCACAAATCTTAAAATTCTATATAAAAGTGAAATGTTAAAAATTATAACAAATTTTCACACAAGAATGCTTGCTGGACCATCAATTGGAGAATGGCTGAATAAATTATGGTATATGAATGTTATGGAATACTATTGTTCTGTAAGAAATGACCAACAGGAGGATTTAAGAGAGGATTGGAGAGACTTGCATGAACTGATGCTGAGTGAAATCAGCAGAACCAGGAGAACATTATACACAGCAACAAGACTATACGATGATCAATTTTGATGGACATGGTTCTCTTCAACAATGATGTGATTCAAACCAGTTGTACTGCGATGAAGATAGTCATATACATCCAGAGAGAGGGCTGTGGGAACTGAGAGTGAACCACAACACAGCATTTTAACGCTTTCTGTGAATATTTCCATGCATTCTGTTTTCCTTCTTAGGTTGTTTATTTTCTTCTTCTCTTTCTAGATCTGATGTTTCTTGTGCAGTAAGATAACTGTATAGATATGTATACATGTATTGTATTTGTCATATAATTTATCCTATCTAGCATGTATTAGATTACCTGTCATCTAGGGGTGGGGGGCAGGGGGAGGGAAAGGAAAAGCTTTGGAAAAAAAAGTTTTTTTTTTGCAAAGGTCAATGTTGAAAAGTCACTCATATGTTTTGTAAATAAAAAGCTTTATTAAAAAAAAAGAATGCTTGCTGGAATTATTGTTGATAATAGAAGATGGTACATAAGTTTGAAGGAAAATCAGGAAACTTATGCTTGGATATGTTGAGTTGGGAATAATAATGAGACAACTTTTGTAGTTAGTTGAATATTTGAGTCAGGAATTTAACAGATTTTCAAAACTAGAGAAAGAAATAAAGAAATTATGATTTGAAGTGTAGGTAGAACCAGCATGACAAGATAGAACGAAAGGTACAATATATTACCACTACGTATTTTAACTATTATGATGAAGGCATACTTAGTGATTTTTTGTCATCTTATTAAATTAATGAAATATATAATTTAATTAAACAGAATACCAAATCTCATGTTACATCTTCACTCATTTTTGTGACTATTTAACATGAATTTTTCACTATGTTATGGGTATTACAGGGTTATATGTTCCTTTTATTTTTTCCACTTGTATTCATTGAAAATTACTTATGAACCAATTTTTTTCATTCAAAGGTACCATGACACACCACTTTTAGATTCCTGGTCAGTTATTCATAGACACTACTTCAAAAATAAAGTATAGTGAATCCTTTGTTTGTTGAAGAAATTTGCTTTCCTAATTTCTTTCCCACCCATTCCCTTCCACAAACTTCTCTTTTTGTTTTTGTTTTTCTTCTTCCATAGATTTAATTTTTTAGAGCTTTTTATTTGCATAACATATGTATGGGTAGTTCCTCAGCTTTGATCTTTACAAAGCTTTCCATTACAAATTTTACCCCCAGTCCCCACCCCTCGCCTAGATGGCAGGAAGTCCATTACGTGTTAATAATGATAAAATACTTGACAAGTTGTTGTGCAAGTAAAATCTTATCTACAAGAAAAAAAAATCAGAGAAAGGAAACACATTGCAAGCAAACATCAATAAAGAGCATGAAAATTTTGTTATGTTGTGGTACACATTTCATATCCCTCTCTCTGGATGTATTTGGCTTTCTTCACTGAACAATTGGAACTGATTTGAGACAATTCTTTGTTGCAGAGAGCCATGTACATCAGAGTTGATCATCATATAATATTGTTGTTGCCGTATATAATGATCTCCTGGCTCTGCTTGTTTCACTCAACATCAGTTCATGCAAGTCTCTGAAGGCCTCTCTGAAATCGTCCTTCAGGTCGTTTCTTACAGAGCAATAATATTCCATGACATTCATATACCACAATTTATTCAGCCATTCTCCAATTGATGGGCATCCCTTCAGTTTCCAGCTTCTAGCCACTACAAAAAGGGCTGCCACAAACATTCTTGCACAGGTGGGTCCCTTTCCCTCCTCTAAGATCTCTTTAGGATATAGGCCCAATAGAAACACTGCTGGGTCAAAGGGTATGCACAGTTTGATAACTTTTTGAGCATAGCTCCAAATTGCTCTCCAGAATGGTTGGATCCGTTCACAGCTCCACCAACAATGTATTAGAGTCCCAGCTTTCCCACATCCCCTCTAGCACTCATTGTTATCTTTTCCTGTCATTTTAGCCAATCTGACAGGTGTGTAGTGGTACCTCAGAGTTGTCTTAATTTGCATTTCTTTGATCAATGGTGATTTGGAGCAACTTTTCATATGACTAGAAATGGTTTTAATTTCATCATCTGAAAATTGTCTGTTCATATCCCTTGACCACTTATCTATTGAAGAGTGGCTTGAATTCTTATTTCTCTATATATTTTAGAAATGAGGCCTTTTTCAGAACCATTAAATGTAAAGATGATTTCCCAATTTGATGCTTCCCTCCTAATCTTGTCTGCATTAATTTTGGAAACTTCTCTATCTTTGAAGCTGACTCTGATATTCCAGCAATGGCAATTGTGATTTGTACTCCAAAGAAGGCTCTGAGCTATTTGACATCATAGGTTTGACTATGCCTCTACTCCCCCCAATAATAAATATATTTTTCATTTTTGTTTTGCTCTCTATTTCAACTAATATTTATAAATATTTTGGTATAACTTTCCAGTTTCCTTCTAACATGATTTGATCCTTCCTCTTAGCTCATTTTAACATGTTTCCCATACTATATTGTTCTACCTACTTTCTTTGTAATGTCATTCATATATAGCCCATTTAACTTAAACAACTAGTAAATATCCTTGATACCCTTCCAAATTCTGATGTCTTCTCCACTAAACATCTTGCCTATTTATCTCATTGGTGCTCAAAATTCATATGAAATTTTATATGCACTATCTCACTTAAGATTTTCAACATCATAGGAGATGACAACAGATGCTTTTCTTACTCACACTATCAATATAAGAAAACAAAACCTTAAAGATGATCTCTGAATATTGTAAATTGCTCTTAGTCACATAGTTAGCCAGTGTCAATTCAGGAAAATATAAATCTTGACTTCCTGAATTTTTCTTTTCCCATAGAAGTGCATATATCTCTATCTCTGTATTTTTCTCTGTTTCTGTATTTCTCTTGAGAGAAAGAGAGAGAGAGAGAGAGAGAGAGAGAGAGAGAGAGAGAGAAAGAGGAGAGAGAAATATAGACATATAAAACAAGTTCACAGATTCCAGGTTAAATAGTTGTATAACTATTTTCCAATATAATTGGTTTCATATATGTTTTACATTTTATTTTATCTTTTCAAAACATTATTCCTATAGCCTTTATTAAATAAAGGGATGCATGATATACCCCCCCAAAAAAAACTCTAAAAAAATAGGAAGCTTTACCATAAACCAATGTTGCTACCATTCTAAGAAACACAAATCCTATAATTATTGTAGAGTATGGAGTGTCCACATTGATTAAGCTATCTCTCTTTTAAAATATCAAAACATTTTGAATTTTATTCTAAGTGCTAATTGCTATAGTATATCAAATTTAGAAAATGATGAAATATTTTGTCATATTGTGATTGTATTTGCTGGAATGTGTTACATACCTGCCACTTTGGTTTGACATATACTTCATGACAACTCATATTATATTATAAATTAAGTCATCTTATGTCAGAATAATTGAAAAAATGTTGAAATCACATTGAAATGGAAAACACAAAATGAAATGGAAACATCTGAATGAAGGCATTTATAGAAAGCATCTATTCATTTCTTCCTCTAGGATATAAATTTGTGGAAAATAAACAAGAAATATAGATACCATTATGTTGAGTTGTAATACACTATGAACCACTTTTGGTAAATGAAGTGGATGATGAACTGACCATTACAAGATGGAGAAGAAAATTAATAACAGGCCCAGAGTACTATAAAAGGAGAAGCAAGCAACATTAAAAGTAGCTTTTAAAGTCATATTCCAAAAGAAGAAATTGGGACTAACTAAGCATCATATTTCAAAGTAGAGGATCAATGAAAGGAGGGGAAAACTTGAAAATAATAAATACAACTGTTGGAATCAGTTGACATTTAAGCTTAATCCATTCAAAGTAACTAGTATGAACCCTTATTTTCAATAGATAAGAACAATAAGAGCTCACCTTGCAGAAATACTGAAGTATTGTCAAAAAGGTTAGAAGTAAAGCTTGATTACTATGGTCACTGGTTCATAGATAATCTATATTGCAAAAAATTAACATTAGAAAGTAATCAAGAAGTCATTTCAGTTAAGCCAGGTCTGACTAACATTCCTTTTGACAGATATTTTCAGAGCAACCTATAGCTTTTTTTCCCTCCCTTTTTTTTTTATTCAAACAGATTTAATTTTTGTCCCTGTTTCTTCCCTTAGATCAAGCCAAATAAAACACAACCCCATACCTTCTGTGGGGTATGGAATTCCCCAACCAAGGGTAAACTGAGACTCTTTCACTCTATCCACCCCTGCTCCCAAACAAGAGGAAAGATAATTATACCAATGAAAGAATCAGAGAGGCCCATTATGTAAATGGTTTGATAATCATTATGATTACTTACATAGGGGCTGTCAGGGAATGACTGCCAGATAATTCATTGAATATCAGATTCCCATCATGCAGTCTGGGGTGCAGCCAGACTATTCAATGAATGTTGGCAAAGACCCCTCAAAAAGTCCATAGTAATTATAGAAATCAAACAAAGAGAGGAAGAGCTGCAAAGTATAATTACATAAGTCATTTGGGATTTGCATTATGCTTAACAAACAGTTCTAATTTTGATTCTGGGTCCTAGGCTCAGGTATCATGCCAGGGTTCTTGGATGAGTACCAAAATACTCGAGGTTATGTGGTGGACACAGTGAAGGTATTGCTCTGATGGCTATGTCCTTGTTATGTCTTGCTATAGGTTGCACCTAGTTATTGTAGAGGATGGAGTGTCCACATCGACAAAACTATCTCTCTTTTAAAATATCAAAACATTTTAAATTTTATTCCAAGTGCTAATTAGTACAGTATATCCTTGTTATGGTTTTCACTTTAATAGGGACCTCACAATGCTCTGTTTTGTCAGTTTGAGTAAGTTTCCAGACACATACAAGGTTATTTGCAAGTCAGTGTCTGAAAATAGCTTTCACTCATTCTCCTCTTAAAATGTCTTTTACCCCAATAGTTTGGCTTTTATCACAATCAGGACCTATTCTTTGTTCCTGGTTTTACCCCTTAGAGATAATCAGACAAACTTATTCCTATTCTTATGCCTAATATAGTTTCTTGAGGGCAGGGCTCATTTTTTGTTAAAAAATTGGTTTTGAATTTTAGAGCATTTTATAAATGTGCATTGGATTAGATTCCCCATGACAATTTCTCAAGTAGTGGAAGACAATCATCATGTTTCTTCTATATTTTTTCTTTTCAGTGGGGCAGAAATCCTCATTGGAAATCGTTTGGAGAACTGTCACAAACCACAAAAAACAATGTTAAAAATGTTTATACTGCTAAAGAAAGAAGCAAAGAAGCAGAAACTACTTATGGGCTTGATCTCCCTTTTTGAGAATCAAGAGTGAAATGGAATACTGAAGTAGCTTTTGCATACACTAAGATACATTGTGATATAGTAGTGAGAGGCAGGAAGACACTTTATATTGAGTTCAATCATTAACAATTTATTAAACATGTACTATATGTCAGGTACTGTTCTGTACTGGGAATATAAAGACAAAAGGCACACACACATGATCCTGACTCAAGGAATTCATTTTCTAACTCAGAACAAAAGACATACATAAAATGTCTTACACAGAAGATGCTGTTTGACTTTAGTCTTAAAGAAAATGAAGAATTCTGAAAATTGTATGTTAAAAAGTATTCCATTCCAGGAAAGTGACAGGATGTAATTATAGACTTGAAGAGAAGGAATGTATATAGAAAATATGTAAGGAAGAACAAAATAGCATGATTTAGCAACTGATTCCCTATATGTTATGAGGAATAGGGAGTTCAAGTTGATGTCAAGATTATAAAACTGAAGTGACTAAGAGTATTCTGGTACTCTCAGGAGTAAAGGGAAGTTCAAAGAGATAATGATTTGGGAGGAAAGATATAAGAATAGCATTTAGGACACACTGAATTTGAGGTGCCTATGGGACATTTAATTTTAAAGATCCAATAAGCAGTCAGTATATTAGAAATCAGGAGTGATATTGTAGCAGGATATATAAATTATGGGATCCTATAAAGATTACAATTGAACATATGAAATTGGATGTGTTTGTAAAAATGAAAGAGAGGGGGGAGAGAGAGAGGGAGAGAAAGAGAGAGAGAGAGAAGAAAAAGAGAGAGAGAGAGAGAGAGAGAGAGAGAGAGAGAGAGAGAAGGAGGAAGAGAGAGAAAGGGAGGGAGAGAGAGGAAGGGAGGGAGGGAGAGAGGGAGGAAGAGAAACAGGGGGGAGGCAGAGAAGGAAAGCAGGACAAGAAAATGTAAAGCTCAGTGTTTCATGGATATATCATTTATGCAGATCCAGTAAGGAAAACAGATGAAATAGTCAAACAAATAAAGGCGAGGGGGGTTTGAAGTTCACTAAAAATAATATCACCAAATTCAAGAGAAAGTTGAGGATATCCAGAAAGCAAAAGTTATGAACAGTGTCCAGTACTAAAGAGATGATTTAAAATCTGGAGAAAACATCATTAAACCTGTCAATTAAAAGATCTTTGGGTTCTAGGGGTGGAACCAAGATGACAGAATAAATTCAGGAAGCTGCTGAAGCTCTCCCAGTTTCCCTCAAAAACACATAAAACCAAGCTTCTGAAAAGAGTCTGATGGAATGAAATCACTCTCCAGCTAAAGGTAAACTGAAAAAAAAACTACAAGAAAGCTCAGTCTCACTACAGTAAAAAGGAAGCTCAGTCCAGGTCAGTTAGACTCTGGGACACCCAATAAGAAAGTATAAATTACAGCAAATCATTAACTAAGACCCTCAATTTTGACACAATAGAGGAGCAAATCAGTGGGACAATGTCTAGTACCAGGTCAGAAGGCAAACTTTGGGAAACTGGACTGTTTCCCAAATAAGGCAGGCAAAGCTACCCCCTCAAATACAAGGGGTATCTATGCTCAAAGCCAAAACTCAGAGCTACACAGGAAACTTAAGATAGCACCCCCTTTATCCAAGAGAAGAGCTCAACCATAAAAGGAAAACAAGAGGAAATACCAAAGAAAAGACAAGAAAATGAGCAAGAAACAGAAAGGACCCTTGACCATAGAAAGCTACTATGGTGTCAGGGCAATCCAAAGCACAAATTCAGACAAGGACAAAATGTCCACAGAAGAAATATCAAAGAGTGAGACAAATTGGTATCAGTCCCAAAGAGGCTTCTTCGGAAATGCTCATAAATAACTTTACAAGGCAAATAATAGAGGTAGAATAAAAAATTAAAAAGAAAATGAGAGGTATGAATGAGAGAACCAACAGTTTGGAAAAGGAAGAAAAAATAATCTGAAGAAAACAATTACTTAAAGAGTAGAAAAAACAAAATGGAAAAAGATATAAAAACAACTGAAAAATCACATATTAAAAACTAAGACAGAGCAAATGGAAGATAATGACTGTATGAGACAGCAAGAACCAAACAAACTAAAAAAGAAGGAAAAAATTGAAGAAAATTTGCAATATATTATAAGCAAAACACTCTACCTGGAAAGTAAATCCAGAAGAGACAATTTTTAAATTAATGGTCTATCTGAAAGCCATGACCAAAAAAAACCTCTGGATACCATTCTACAAGAGGTCATTAAGGAAAACTGACTCAACGTTCTAGAAACAAAGGGGAAATATTCATTGAAATAATCAAGCCATCACCTCCTGAGAGAGATCCCACAAGGAAAAGCCCGAGGAACATAGTTGTTTAAACTCCAAAACTATAATCTCAAAGAAAAAAATATTGCAAGCTGCCAGAAAAAAAAAAAAACAAAAACAAAAACAAACAAACAAAAAAAAAAAAACAATTCAAATATCAAGGAGCAACAGTCAGGATTATCTAGGATCTGGCAACTTCTACAATAAACAATCAAAGGGTCTAGCATACCATATTACAACAAAGCAAAAGGCTTGGCGTTACAACCAAGAATTACATACCCAGAAATATCCAGCATCATCTTTCTGATGAGGAAATGAAGCTTCAATGAAGTAATAGACTTTCCATCCCTTTTATTGAAAAAAACAGAATTAAGCAGAAAATTTCATCTACACACACAGGACTCAAGAAAAGCATAGAGAGATAAACAAGGAAACATATATAATTAAAGGTAAGATTATTTACATCTCTAAATGGGAAAACAATATCTGTAATTTTTGAGCATTGTATCTGACACTGAAGTAGACAAAGTGGTGCATCACATGTACTGAAGGTATGGTTGTGAATGGACACTGATATGATTACATCAAAGAAAAAGACATTAAGGGGTAGGAAAAGATCTGTACTGGAAAAAGAAAAAAGAGAAAGTATAATAGGACAATTAGTTCACAACTAGAGGTTCAAAAGACCTATTACAATGAGGGAATAAAGGAAGGGGGATGAGTTGATGTCATCAGTTTTATCTCTGAGGGAATAATTTAATCATTTAGTTGGCTATAGACATTTATTAATTCCTATAAAGAAGTTGGAGAATGAAGAAAAGAAAAGGGAGAGACAAGATAGAAGCGAGAGTCAGAAACATTAGGAAAAAAGGTAAATGAAGGGAAGAAGTGTTGATAGAAATAAGGTAGTGGCTGAAGTGGGTTAAAAAAAACACTACCAAGAAAAGAAGAAAGAGATAAGGTGGTGGATAGAGAGGATTAAAAAAATTACTAAGGACAGAGTGAAAAGAGAGAACAAAACGATATAGAGGGGAGAAAATAGGATGAAGGGAAATACAGAGCTGGTAATCATTACTGTGAATGGGAATGGAATGACCTCTCCCATAAAATGGAAGTGAATAATAGAGTAAATTAAAAACAGAATTATACAATATGTTGTTTACAAGAAATACATTTGACACACAAAGACACATACAGAGTAAAGGTAAAAGGAAGGAATAGAATTTATTATGCTTCAGCTGAATTTAAAAAAAAAATCAGGGTTAGCAATTCTGGTCTTAGATAAAACAAAAGTAAAAATACATCTTATTAAAAGAGATTAGGAAAGAAAATACATCTTGATAAAGGGTACTTTAAATAATGAAGTAGTAACTATAGTAAATGTGAATGCACCAAGTGGTAGAGAAGGCAAATTTCAAGAGAAGATTTTAAGCCAGTTATAGAAAGAAATAGACAGCAAGACTATTCGAGTAAGGGACCTCAACTTTCTCCTCTCAGAATGAGACAAATCTAACTACAAAATAAAGAAGAAAGAAACTAGAGAAATGAATTGAATCCTAGAAAAACTAGATATGATAGACTTCTGGAGAAAATTGGATAGGGAAAGAAAGGAATTTACCTTTTTTCTCAGCAGTACATGGCACCTACACAAAAACTGACTACATATTAGGGCATAAAACCTTCATAATTAAATGCATAAATGCAGAAATAGTAAATGTTTCCTTTTCAGATAACAATACAATAAAAACTATATTTAATGAAGGGGTAGGGAAAGATAGATTAAAATATTAGATATTAAATAATATAATTTTAAAGAATGAGTGGGTCAAACAACAAATCACACCAAAAATGTATAATTTCATCCAAAAAATGACAGTAATGAGACAACATGCCAAAACCTATGAGATACACCCAAAGAAGTTGTTAGGGGAAATTTTATATCTCTAAATAGCTACATAAGTAAAATAGAAAAAAAGAAAATCAATGAATTGTGTATACAACCAGAAAATCTGGGAAAAAACAAATTAAAATACCCAATTAAATACTAAATTAGAAATGCTGAAACACAATGGCTGAAACAGTTAATAAAACTGAAACCAAGAAAACTACTGAACTAATAAATAAAAGTAAAAGTTGGCTTTATGAAAAACCTACAAAATATATAAACATTTGGCTAATTTAATTAGAAAAAAAGAAAAGGAAAAAAAAAACACACAAATCACCAGTATCAAAAATGAAAGGGATTAACTCACCACCAACTAAAAAAATTAAAATAATAATTAGGAGCTATTTTGCCCAACTCTATGTAAACAAGTTTGACAATCTGACATGGATAAATATTTATAAAAACTTTAAACTGCTGAGGCTAACAGAACAGAAAATAAAATACTTCAATAATTCTATTTTAGAAAAATAAATTGACCAAAACATTAATGAACTCCCTAAGAAAACAACTCCCGGACCAGATGGATTCACAAGTGAATTCTGTCAAACATTTACAGAAAAAATAATTCCAATACTATGTACACTATTTACAAAAAAATAAGTAAAAGAGCAGTACTGCCAAATTGCTTCTATGATACAAATATGGCACTGATAACTAAACCAAGAAGAGCCAAAACAGAGAAAGAAAATTGCAAAACAATCACTCTAATGAATATTGATGGAA
This sequence comes from Myrmecobius fasciatus, assembly GCA_023553655.1. Classification (NCBI taxonomy): domain Eukaryota; kingdom Metazoa; phylum Chordata; class Mammalia; order Dasyuromorphia; family Myrmecobiidae; genus Myrmecobius; species Myrmecobius fasciatus. The sequence goes on along the minus strand of JAJPUD010009276.1, from coordinate 30,011 downwards.
ACATTTCAAATAAAATATTAGCAAAGAGATTACAGCAATTTATCATCAGGAAAATATAGTATGATCAAGTAGGATTTACACCAGGAATGCAGGGCTGGTTCAATATCAAGAAAACTATTACTATAATTGACCATATCAATAACAAAACCAAAAGCAATCATATAATATCAATAGATTAAAAAAAACAAAAAACCTTTCGACAAAATACAGCACTCCAATTTAAAAACAATAGAGAGCATAAAGAGATAAAGGGACTTTTTCTTAAAATAATAAGCAGTATCTCTCTAAAATCCACAGCAAGCATTATGTATAATGGAGAGACGCTGGATGCATTCCCAATAATAAAGGAAATCATAATAAGGGGTGAAAAAAAATCCTCATTATCATCTCTATTATTTAACATTATACTGGAAATCTTGCCTTTAGAAATAAGAAAAGAAAAAGAAAAGAAAAGAATTTTAGAATAGGCAATGAGGAAATAAAAATATCCCTTTTTGCAGATGATATGATGATATACTTAGAGAATCCTAGAAAATCATCCAAAAACCTACTGGAAACAATTCACAGCTTTAGCAAAGTTGCAGTATATAAAATATAACATGGACAAATCATCAGTACTTCTATATATTACTGACAAAGCCCATTAAGTTCCATTTAAAATTATTGTCTACATGCTCAGACAAACTAAAGAATTATATGAACACAATCACAAAGCACTTCTCTTTTCTTTTTTCCCCCTAAGGCAATTGGGGTAATGTGACTTGCCCAGCTAGGAAGGGTTAAGTATCTGAGTCCATATTTGAACTCAGGTCCTCCTGACTTCAGGTCTAGTACTTTATCCATTACACCACCTAGCTGCCCCACAAAACACTTCTCACACAAATATAATCAGATCTAAACTATTGAAAAAGTATCAATTGTTCATGGCTAGGACAGGAAAGAAAAGGATGGTGTTTTAGCACTATCAAACCTGAAAATATATTATAAAACACCAGTAATCAAAACCATTTGCTACTAGCTAAGAAATAGTGTGGTGGATCAGTGGAATAGATTAGATAAACATGAAGCAATAAATTAGGCCTATAGCAATCTAGTATTTGATAAATTCCTAAACTCTAAATTCTGAAATAAGAACTCTCTATTTGATAAATATTTCTAGGAAAGCTGGAAAATAATATGTAAGAAACTTGGCATGGAACTACATTTCACACCCCATACCAAAATAAGGCAAAAATGAATACAGGATTTGGGCATAAAGGATGATACCATAGACAAAGTAGGAGAACAAGGGACAATTAACTTATCCATTCTTTGGAAAAGGGAGGAATTTATGACTAAAGAAGAACCAGAGAATATTATGAAAGGCAAAATGGAAAACTTTGATTACATTAAATTGAAATTATTTTTGCACAAACAAAGCCAGCAGAAACAAGATCACAAAGGAAGTACAAAGTTGGGAAAAAAATCTTTACAGAGAGTATTTCTGATAAAGAACTTATTTCTAAAATACATAAAGACCTGTGTCAAATTTATAATACAAGCCATTCCTAATTGACCTAAATGGTCAAAGGACGTGAACAGGCAATTTTTAGATGATGAAATGAAAGTCATTTATAGTTACATGAATAAATGCTTTAAATCACTAATGAATAGAGAAATGCATATTAAAACAACTCTGAGATACCACCTCACATCTCTCAGATTGGCTAAGATAACAGCAAAAGGTAATAATAAATGTAGTAGGGAATGTGGGAAAACTGAAACACTAATACATTGTTGGTGTAGTTGTGAACTGATTCAACACTTCTGGAGACCAATTTGGAGCTATGCCCAAAGGGTTATAAAACTGTGCATACCATTTTACCATCAGTGCCCTTACTGGGTTTGTATCCTAAAAAAATCATAAAAGAGAGAAAAGGACCCACACATACAACATTTGTAGTAGCTCTTTTGTGGTAGCAAAGAATTGGAAAAGGAGTGAATGTACATCAATAGGGAAATGGCTAAACAAGCTGTGGTACATGAAGGTAATATAATATTATTATTCTATAAAAAAATGAACATACTTATTATGGAAAGGCCTGGAAAGAGTTACATGAACTGATGCTGAGTAAAACAAGCAGAACCAGGAATACATCGTATACAATAACAACAAGAATGTGTGATGACCAATGGTTTAAGACTTGGTTCTTCTCAGTGGTTCAGTGATCTGAAGTAGTCCTAATAGACTTTTTTTATTAAACTTTTTTTTTCCCAAAACATATGCCTGGACAATTCTTCAACATTATCCCTTGCAAAATCTTGTGTTTCAGTTCCCCTCTCCCCCATGCTCTCCCCTAGATGGCAACTAGTCCAATACATATTAAATATGTAGAAATATATGTTATATCCAATATATGTATACAGATTTATACAATTATCGTGCTGCACAAGAAAAATCAAATCAAATCAGTAAAAATAAAAGAGAAGCAAAATAAATTTCAAACAACAACAAAAAGAGGGAAAATGCTATGTTGTGAACCATACTCAATTCCCATAGTCTTCTCTCTGGGTGTAGATGGCCCTCTTCCTTATTGAACAATTGGAACTGGTTTGAATCATCTCTTTGTTGAAGAGAGCCACATCCATGAGAATTGGTCATGGTATAATCTTCTTGTTGCCCTGTATAATGATCTCCTGCTCATTTCACTTAGCATCACCTAATAGACTTTGGACAGAAAATGCCATCTGCATCCAGAAAAAGATTTAAGGAAACTGAATGTAAATCAACTCATGCTATGTTCACTTGATTTTTTTTCAGTTTTTAATCTCTCCCATGTTTTTTCTCTTTTGCTCTGATTTTTCTTTCTCAACATTATCCATAAACAATATATATTTGTAATAATAAGCTTATTACAATAAAAAAGAGATCATGGATAACTTTGGATAAAGAAAATTTTTATTTGAATGATGAGATTGAAATTCATATGGGAGAGTACTTAGAATAATGTAGGCTGACACATACATAAATATATATTATGTGTGTATATGTATATATGTGTATATACAAACACATATACATATGTGTGTTTTTCAAGGAATTTAAGTGATACAAAGAGGAGATATATAGGACAATAGTTGGGACAGTAATTTCATACAAAGATTTTTTAAAATTATATTTATAGGCACCATAAAAAGAATAAGTAGATAGGGTGAGGTTGAAGGTTTTACAGTGGGGATAACAATATTGGAAACATTCTGGGGATCAGAGGGGATAAGATCAAGGGGTATCCTATGTGCAGGGTTGACTTTAACCAAAAGGTAGACTACTGTTTCACTTAACACTGTAGTGAAGGAGCACATAGTGAGAGATACCTTTATAGCTATATAAGATAAAAAGTGAAGAAGAATGAATTCTTGGTAAATAATACCTTTTTTTCAGTAAAAAAATGAAACTTGGCTCTCAGCTGAGAGGATAGGGGAGGAGTACTTTAAAAAATTTGAGGAGAAAAAAGATTTGTAACAATAATTATGATGAGTAAGCTGGAAAATCAATTAAGAAGGAATAGAAGAATAACTTTGCAACAGTGAAGTCCCTCTTGAGATTAGATGACAAATAATATGTACTGAATACAAGCATCATAGTTCCAGATTTCCTTCAGATCCATTTTTGCAGCAAGGGAGTAGGAGTGAAGGATGCAGAACTTTAGATTTTGGTGTCTGTCAAGGTCATTAGCTGGTAATCTCCCTAAAAGTAAAGACCCTTTTACCTGTCTCCTCATCCCCTCCAAAAAGCACTTATAACAATATTTGTCACAGACTAGGCACTTAAGAAATATTGATTGATTGATTAATCTTAGGCAATATATCAGGGCACTTCAGTATAGAAATGAACTGATTCACTTAGAGGTCTAGATGTCAAAGGAAGAAGTTGGGAACAAGGAACAAAGTTATGTACTATAAAGTATAAGGAAAATGGAAATGTAAAATATTTTGATCAGAAAAAGGGATTGGGGAATCCATAAATATGAAAATAGGATACTTATGGGTGATAATAAATTTAAAGTTATGAACTGTCTCTGTGAGGACAAGAAATGAAGTAAAGGATTACATTATGAGAACTTACTAGACTGAAGAACTGAAAAATTAGATTATTTGAGATAGTAGTAATATGTTTATTGTTGGAATTTTCCTACAATCAGAACAGGAGGTGGGGTGTAGAGGAACACTTTAAGACAGAAAATAAACATAAAGTCAGTTAACAAAAATTTAATAGAAGATTCCAAATAGTAGGAAAAAGAAATAATGGGAGGTAGTCAAATAATTTCATTTCAACTTGACTGTATAAGGACAGTATTTTACAAAATTATAACACTGAATATTATGAATTTGAATACATGTGACTCTTCATAGGATTCATTTTTCAAAATAAAGGAATGAATATCTTCAGTGCTTCCTGCTCCAGACTATGTCAAGTTCTGAGAACACCAAGAAATGAAGAAGAAACCAGCCAAAGTCTCAAAGTCTCAAAATCAGAATGTGGCAGTCTACTTTTAAAGGCAGAAAACAAAGAAACAAACACAGAATTCATCTTTAGAATTGGAAAACCTGGCTTTGATACATAATTGTTTTATATGAAACCTTTATGGTCTTGGTAAAATTACTTGGTCTAACTAAGCCTCAGTCTCCTCATCTATAAAATAAAGGGTTTGAGTTAGAAGATCTTCAACTTCTTTTCCAGTTTTAAATATTATGCTCCCAAAATGAATTCATAAAGTGAGGGGGATGTCTAATTAATTTCAGTATAACAAGCTAAGGGTCATTTCAGAAACCAAAAGATGTAAAAGGAAAATGTGATTTTATCCTGCTTCTCAGAATGCAGGTGAGTTTATCACAAAAGCTCTGACACAGATGACTATAATGTTTGTCTCCATTGGTACTAGAATCAAAAGTATTACAGGCTGAAAGTACAAAGAAGTCCCCCACCTTCTCCTATTCTTGAGCCTTTTGAGGTGGAAATTTCAAAGGAGAGGTGAGAGGTGGTGTAAGGGCAGGCTAGTTAAATAGGCCCTGTCCATCAAATACAAGAAGGCAGTAATCAGTACAAAGACAAACAGCCAGAATGGCAAGTTGCCACCTTTCACTGCTTCTAAATTTGTCAAGAGATCACAGGAAGAAAAAAAGTCATTTAAAAAAGTTTGCATGTATTCATTCTATCTAAGGAGTCAGGGGTCTAAATTTAATTTAATAGAGGTCACCTTTAGCTCACAATTTCAGCTTTCTTTGTTTTATGTTGAAGAGACAAAATTTCAGAATTTCACTACCATTCTGATTTTCTTCCTTTCCCTGTCTGTTGTCTAAATTGACAAAATTATGAATATCAAATCAGGGAAGACCTTGGATGTTGCCTTATCTCCACATTTTATAACTGAGGAAATAGAGGCCCAGAGAAAGGAAGTGAATTAAGGTCACACTAAAAGAGAAATTCTCATACTATACTTCTTATACTGAGTGGTGGAAATTATAGACAACATCATATCCTTTGATTATAAAACTGTGAGGATCAATAGAAAAGCAAGAAAAACCTTACATTTAATAAGCTTACATAGTAGGAGACAACTGTGATGAGATTTTCAGCTACAAATCAAATGGAAAAATTCCATTGTACTTAGAGTACAGTCACAAAACAAATTATTATTTGTATCATATTTATTTTCACCCCATTCATTTAAAAATACCATTTTTAAAGATTGAATCATCAGTCAATGCTAAGGACTTTGGTGGTGAGAATATTATGTTCCCAGGCTTTGGTAGCCATGGCTATTGAGAATGTGCAGTCTATAGAACTAACAGAAGTTATTAGGTTTAATTTTGGCAAAGATTGCTCATCTGGATGATTATTGCAGTGCTCAAGTTAGGACCAAAACCAGTTATCTGCATGGGGAATGGAGTGGTGGTGGATTGTTGTACCTGGAGCTTATTATCTTCCCATTTGGCTAGCTGGTTCTTTTCCTTTGTTCTAAAACAGTTGGGTTCATGTGTACAAGCTCAGAATAGTCTGCCACACTTCAGACACAAATATTCCCTGACAACATATTCTAATTTTGCCACGTTTCTTCTGAGTGAATTAATTGTGCTTTGTTTATAGAGCACAGCACCTTCTCCAATGAGGGCACATCATTCTGGGCAGTCCTGTGCCAGTGTCTCCTATGTTATACAATCAATTAAGTTCTTAAGAAAGACTTTGAAAGTGGCATTGTATTACTTTTCTGACCACCTTGTGAGTACTTGCCATGTGTGAGTTCTCCATAAAATAGTCTTTTTGGCAAATGTAGCCAAGCCAATGGAGTTGTATTCTCTGTACTAGAGTTTGAACACTTGGTAGATTAGTTCAAAAAAAGACTAATATCTGATATTGCCAGAATCTTCCTTATTCAAATGGAAGTAATTAATTTTCCTGGCATGGCACTGGTAATTTTGGTCCAGATTTTATAGATATACAATAATCACATCAGCAGAATGACTCTGTAGACCTTGGTAGTCAGTTTAATAGCTAACTACTGGTCTTTGGAAATGGTAGCAGTGGTTGTCTCTTCTCCACAAGGATTATTCCCCTCTGTATTTGCAATATATGTGCTAGATACATAATTAGTGATATTGTTGTCGTGGCTATTACCTAGATCTTTTAGTGTCTTCACCAAAGTCTGAGGGGAAGTGATTTGATCTACCTGATAAAATTTACTTTTTATCTCTCATCAATGCGCTTTTGTTTGGTTCTCGTATAGTATTTTATATGGCTTAGTTTATTATTCAAATGTGAATTCCTAAAATCAGAGAATAAAATTTAGGGGTGACTGAAAAGATTACGGTCTAAACCAGATAAAACTGAGGCCCTTGAAATTAAAAGATGACTGGTTCAAAATCAGACGATAAGTAGCAAATGTGGATCTCATTCAATGATAATTCCTCCTCTTTCTTTTTTTTTTGTCTCTTCCATCTTCTTCTCTAGCTACTTCTTTGTTATTGTATATTTCCTTTGTTTTTGATAACTGCTGATGATGACTCTGATTCTGTCCAAAGCCAGGGTCCCTTCTCAAATATTAATAATTTTGACTTTGAACCAATTATCATCTCTATTGAGGAGTCTGGCTATTCCTTCTCTTTCAAAAACATTTTAAAAGAGGTGGTGGTGGAATAGTTTAATCATTCGCTGTTGATTGCTTCTGTCACAGTTCTATATTGTTTTCTGAAACCTATCTGCAGTGACCTATGTTCTACATTACTTGTACTATGGCCTACACCCTTTCTGAGGATGTGAATTATAGGGTAGAAATTTTTGAATAGTAATATTACAAGAGGTGCCTCTGAGTCAATCAATGTAAATTTAAACCTTTATGTATTTCTTTCCTCCCAAATGTGTACTAGGCAGAACCATATTTATTCTAATCACTGCCTTTGGATAAAGATATTTATGTTTTGTGTAATAACAAAAGACATCAAACATTGAATACATGTATTCTCTAAAGATACAACATTATAATGGGAGAATAGGGTTATTATTTTGGGAAATATAAAGCATTCATTGCAAACATAAGCAACTACAGCAATTTTTTTTTTTGAAATGGGATATTATTTTGCTATGCAGTGAATATCCTTCAATTATTCTCAATGAAAGTGTAATATAACAACACTGTACTTTTTTGGATGTATAGCAATTAATAAGGGACACAATTTTAGTTGTGACATTTATCTTTCTTAGAAATTAAGTACAGTCATTTAACTAGAGTCAGAAATACTAACATCAATGATCATTCACCTCCAAAGATTTGTGAATCTCATGACCTTATCACCAACACTTTCTTCCATTTATTTAAACACAATAAAATGGATACACCCTTGCAACAAATATTGGCATTTAATAGAATATTTCATTGTAAGGAGAAGAGATTGACTAAGTTGAAATGTGACACAGAGTGCTAGACTGGCCAAAGATTTATCCTATCCAAGTTAAATATTTATATTCAACAAGAAAAGACGAATACCAGAAGACTTTATGTCAAAATATTAGAGTACTTATCCCAGGAGGAACAGTTGTTGCTAACTTGGAGGGAAAGTTGAGCCAACACACAGTTGGCAATAGTTGGGCAGAAAAGGAGCAGGCAGTTTTCAATGATTTGGTGTACATCATTGCATTTTCCCATCGATACCAGAACACTCACAAACATCAAGACTGGTTTGATGAAAATGATGGAGAAATTCAGAAGCTGCTAAATGAAAAATAAGACTTCCACAGGATTTACCAGCAGGATAGTACATCCATCTCTAAGAAAACAATGTTCAACTCCATCAAAAGTACATTGTGAGTATAGTTTAGAAAGATGTAGGATTTTTTGCTCAGTAAGAAGGCAGATAAAATTATGTAGATAGTAATAATTCTAAGTACTTTTATAAAGCTCTGAAGGCTATTTCTGAGTTTAAGCTTTATGGAACATCTCGACTACTCAATGCTGATGGAACTACATTTATTAGTGATAAGGGCATTATTTGGAGAGAGTAAATATTCCGAGAGTGGCCATATACCTGAAGTTGAAGTCAGTTCCTCTCTAGCCAAAATCCAATTGAAGAAGCATTTTGAATGCCATTTGGCTCCTCTCATATAGTATAATGCCTGATGTTGATTCTATTCCAGCTCAGATTTACTAGGTATAATGTCCATTGTTCATACAAAAGCAGACTGAAATTGTTATTGTTGTTTTTGGCTTGTATGTCAAAGAGGAATTTATACCTCCAAAGTTCAAGGAAGCCTTCACTGTTTGACCCTGAAAAGGTAAATAAAGTGGATTGTCTTTTGACAACCACAAGAGCATCTATCTCAGTTATTTATGGATCTTTTCCAGTCTTCTTAATAAATTTATTTTTCACCTAGAAGATAGCTATCTACCTGTGAATTAGTGTGGCTTCAGAAAGGGTCAAGAAATGGTGTTTAATATTTGACAAGTCCAGGAGAAAGTCCAGGACAGAACTATATTCACAATGTTCACCATCCCACCCCATCCCCAAAACTAAACTCTTTGATATCAGTAATGCATTGCAAATGAGGGATGACAACACATCAAAAAAAGAGTAGAAGGAGATATGTACCTTGATTAATTTCTTTAGTTACTCAAAAAGTAATCAATTATTTATCCTATATGTTTCACAAGGTGTTGGAAGGAATACATTTTATAAATGACTTTCTTATGTGTACTCAGGAAAAATTCAAGATAATAACTGGAGAAATAGGATATAACTTTATGTCACCTCAAACATCTTGGATTGTCTTCAGAAAAGGAGAAGTTAATAGTTCAGTCCATTTTTCAAAATAGATGCTTGAGATTTTTTAGAACATCTAAAGATGGATGGGGTGTATCAATGTCTAGCAAATCTTTTTTGTGAATAGAAGCTTGTTAATTAAGTTCCAGCAGACTGACAAAAAGATGAAAACTTAACTCATTCTTTGACTTTATCTTAGGTTAGATTTTTTTTATGAAATCATTAGATTCTAGGAGTAAAAGTAATATTATTGTACTTGTAAATGAGTTTGTGGTTTGATTTGCAATTCAGTGAGGGAATTTATAGGATAGCCCTACTTATCACATACTTTTATCCCCAAACTTACTCTTTGAATGCTCACTTGAAAGTCTTCAATTCTGAATCTGATAACTAATGGATATTAGTGTATATTCCTATTAAAAATGAGTAAAAGGATTTTGTCTAAATAGAAAGATAAATGAAAACTTGCTCTTTCACCAACACTAAGTGTTAACATGTCAGAATAAAATATGAAATAACTCTCTTCTTTTTTTCTCATTATCCATTCTCACATATTCCTGATCATTCACAAACTAATTGTTATACAGAAATTGATCAATAGATAACTTTTTGCTGATCTTTGAAGAGCATACATGTTAAATTTGAATTCAATTATTTCTTTTTAAACAATCACATGGAGAACATTGTGCTAGGTCCTGGAGTGATATAAGGATTAGAGAATGCCTGACAAGAATTCTAATAGGGCAATTTAACCAACAGAAAATATTAAATGACTGAAGTTATAAACTGTTCTATAGAGAAACAAATATGTATCAGGCGTGAGGAATTTCTTTCTCAATTTAAAAAAGTGCTGGATTTGGAGTCAGTATACTTGGGTTTAAATCTTCAGACCAAAAGAGAGAGTAGTGCAGTCAGTGGCTGATACATCATGGAGAAGCTAGAAATAGGGTTACCATTCCCTCATGTCAATTCTGAAGACAAATCCCTGTAAGCACTCAAAACTTGAGATAAATAAAAATTATATTTGATTTATTCTACTTCTGTTAATCACCTGAGTGATGTCATGTATTATTTG
>JAJPUD010009276.1:637-19635 GCA_023553655.1 Myrmecobius fasciatus | reverse complement strand
CCCTTGATTTGGTTCTGCTATTTGAAATACTATATAATTCATAACTTGTTACAAACACAACATGCATCTGCCAATGTCAGCATAATACAGTTTTAGATGAAAATAAAATATCCTCTTCTTAAAACTATTTTCCCCTCAGCTACTTTTAAAGCATACTTTTTTATTAAACAATTAAGGATTTGTTCAATGTCTTCTATATGCCTGGCACTGTGGTAAGTGTTAGGGATACAAAAGGAGGCAAAAAAAAAAAACATTATTTGCCCAAAGGAGCTCACAATATGGGGAGGGATAGGAAATAACCAATATGTACAATTAAGTTATGAACAGAATAGAGGAGAAATAATTAACTGAGATAAGGCACTAGAGACAAGAGGGATTGGAAAAATTACCTATAAAATATGGGGTTTTAGTTGGAACTTTAAGGAAGCCAGGAAAGCCAGGAGGCAGAGATAAGGGGCACAAACATTCCAAAAATGGAGAACAGCCAACAAAATGTAGAGAGCCAAAAAATACTGTTTTATTCATGGAAAGGTAAGCAAGGTAGAATCATTAGATAAAAGATTATATCATAGGGAGTAAAGTATATTATCTATTTTAGTTAAACTCTTTGTCAGAGGGTAGTGACAGACTCTGGAAGTAACATATCAAATTGTATTTTGTTTTTATGAAGTGTTTACATGATATAATTCTATATCTCTTCACAATATCTGAGTGGATTGTTTTATAAAGCGCTCTGCCAAAACTGTTATGCTAAAACAATCAGAATAAAAATTCATATTCCTTACTGAGACCCTCATTTTATTTTAATTATGATCAGGATCCCTTTCTAGTTATCTTTTTAAATGTTTTCCCTTAAGTGAATTGAGTACCAGTCCCAGAAAGATGTAAGGTGATTTGAGGTACCTCCCAAGTGTCACAGTGAAATTTCACACAGAATCATAGCACACGGTGGAATTGAGATTTAAGCTGATCTAGGATCTTGCATTTAGGCATGTAATGGTAAAACAAAACTACTTAATGTTTTCAAGTATGAGAACTCCTTTTAATGTTAAAATAATGGAGGGAAAAGAAGGAAAGGGAAAGGAAAGGAAAGGAAGTAAAGGCAAGAGAAAGCAAGGAAAGGGGAGGGAAAAAGTGAAGAAGGGGGTGGGAAGGCAAAGAAAGGGGAAGCAAGGGAAGGGGGAAAAACACATACAATAAATGTAAAGTTACTTGTACCTGATTACAGATTAATGATAGGAATAGGACTTAAACTGTTGCAAATTCTTCTCCCTCTTTCATTTATCTCCCTCTTCCCCAATGCAGTAAGTACTCTGATATAGATTAAATATGCCAATGCACCATTTATAATGCTCTGCACTTTTTCCTATTTATTTTATAGACCATTTTGCAGAGGAGAAAACTAAAGCTCAAAATAATGTACTAGGATAGACAAAGACAAAGAAGTTATTTTGCAGTGGAGTTAGAACTCTAAATTAGGTCTTCTAAAAAAAAGTCTCTAATCTTGTCACATCTAACATGTTGGGGGAGATAATAATAATAATAATAACCCTTAACTCTTTTGAGTAAGGTGAGCAGGGGAAAGTTATATTACCTTGACTCTTCATTATAGCTATACAGTTGAGGAAGGTCAAGGATAAGGGACCCTCCTTTTCATGGTTTTAATCTACAGAGGAACTGAAATAAGTCAAAAGAAATTCTTAGCCAGTATCTATCTCATGGCTCTCTCGCATTCTCACCAGTGATTACAGAAATCCCATAAACAAGCATAGAATGGAGACTTTCATCTAAGGCAGTTAAAAAGTAGCAATCATGGGCATTTGATGCATTTTTATGACTGCTGCTTCCTCTTGCTTTTTCTTCAACTAGTTTTACCGTCATGCAGTCAACAGTAAAATTTGTAAGTGCACATAAATGTTTCTTGTATTGTGAAAATTGCAGCAGAAGAAAAGCAATTATGTTGGGGATGGGGAGGTGTGCTACACTGGGTAATACTGTTTTGCCAGGTTTCTGTGTTTGGGTTTTATTCAAAGCGTTGAACTCAATTTCCATATTACTCAGAAGACATTGATCATCACTAGTCTAAGTAAATACTCACTTTGATTGTCTCAGCAGGCAATCTCAGTGGTCATATTTCAACTTCTGGTGAACATAGAAGGAAGCCTTCGATAAGTACTTTGGCTGTTTCTGCTTTTAGAAACAATATTGCTATAAGTATAGGGAGAGCAAACCTCTGGAAGTCTTTATGCTTTCAGTCTTGAGCTATTTTTTGAGAACCACAGAGACAGAGGAGTAAGTGGAGATCATCTAATTTTAACTTTTGATTTTATAAATGAGAAAATTAAGAAAGTGACTTAGCCAAGATTATACTTATAAAAAAGGGCAGAAATGACATCTGAACTCTGCAATTCTACAACCAGTTTCTGCCCTTCTAAAACTAATGCATTTTATATGATTTTCTTAAGATTACTCAGTAAGTGGATTGGTCCATGCTTCAACTTAAGAGTTTTGATACTAGGTGAAGAACTTTTTCTAACTTCTCCTACACCATTGTTCTAAAAACAAACAAACAAATGGCATGCTAACAAAATTCATCTTGATAGTATCTCTATTTTTCAAGAACATGTTTCTTTAAATCTAATTTTCACTCTCACCAAATGTCTTAGTTTAATCAACTTCACCCTTCCCTATATGACCAGGTTTTTCCATCTATTGATTTATCTCCAAATTTTCCTATATATTAATTTTTACATAGCTGAGTGAATGTTGACTCCCCATTAGACTCTGGGATTTTTGAGAATGGCAACTATCTCTTGTCTTTCTTTGTATACTTAATGCTTAGTATACCATTTCATATATAGTATTCACTTAAATATTTGTTGACTCACTGACCTAGCAGAAATTGACATCTCTCTTTTTTGACATTAAATAATACTTTTTAAAAATTAATTTCATTTATTGCATTCTACTTTATATTACAGTTTTCTCTGCACACATGCCATTGCTTTATTAGATTCCAAACTCAGTGATGGCTGAGACCATGCCATGAGACTAATCCACATGACTTATCCTTTTCTCTGTCACCCCCAGTACACAGAAAAGGTCATAAAAATAGCAAGTGCTCATTCTTCATCTTGAGTCAGGAGTTGAGTCATACATTTTTAGATATTACAAATTGTGATTTTTTTTCTTTCTTGATTATGAACTTTTGTTGCAAGGACTTTATGAATCCCTATGGGAGTGGGATGCAAAGGAGAAAAAATATTTGCTAATTAGAAAAGTAAAAAATAAACAGTAAAACAAAAGAAAAAGAAACATATAGGTTCTTAAAATATTGTTTCTGAATAAATTGATGATTATATGTAATACGTGCTGGATCAAACATTTTTACAAACTTTAAGATTTTCAGCACATCTCCTATATTGCTCTTCAGCCCTGTGACCTTGTGGACTTAAATCTACTGTTAAACCACAAAAGGACTTTTGAGATCATGGCTTTGAGGTGTTAATCCCTTTCTGGCCATGTGGCCATGCTGACTTGGGTTTATATAGCTCTTTATCTAGAAAGTCCCAGAATTTCCCTCCCTGTATTTTGCTTCTTTCAGGTCCATATTGTAACTAGCCATTGCACTGGAATTCCCATCCCTCTTTCTATTGTTAACTCTGTAAATAGTAAGTAAACTTAACTTTGAGGTCTTTTCAAGGCATATAAATTTGCTATATGGCTCCATTATGTTTCTCTGGGACTTCTCAAATCAAAGCATCTTTCTCTAGTCCTTGCCTTTCAATATATGTTGTTTCCCTTATTAAAATGTAACTCTCCAGAGAACAAGACAGACTCTTTTTTATTTGTATGTCCAGTATTTAACAGCATGCAAATTTCATAGAAAGCATTTAATAAATATTTTTTAAAATTTCATTCATTCCTGAAAACTTTTATATCTGCTTTAAGAGCCACAGATAGGAGATGAACTTTCAGAAAACAAAACAAAACAAAACAAAACAAACAAACAAACAAAAAACCTGGTAGGTTTTATGTAACTAGTAGTCAGATAAAATCTGTCCCTTAAGATATCATAGGCATTTTGACATTTATCTAGTCATTTCAATAGTGTTAATGATCATTCTTAACCCAACTACACATCCATAAACCTACCAGTTCTTACAAATACAAGCCAATCTTTACTCTAGGAACAGAAGTATAAAGTTAATTCTGATGTTGAAACTTACTGTTAGATGTTATATCCTCCAAGAAAACATTCAACTGTAAAAGAGAACTGACTTTAACAGGACTTTCTTAATCCTCTGTCACCAATGCCATAGAATTAGGACACTTTTCTTGTTCAGGCAAGCTAAAGTAAGTCTAAAAATGAATAGAGAGATAAAAGTTTGAAGTCAATAATTTAGTACAACTCAGAATCTCTCCATTCTTTTCTCTTCTGTGAAGTGGCTAGATGTCACTGTGAATAGAATGAATAGACTCCTATTCAAAGAAATCTGAGTTCAAATCCAATTTCAGACATCTACTTTGGACAAATAATTTAACTTCTCTTCATCTCTGTTTATTCATCTGTAAAATGGAGATAATAATAGCACTTACTTCACAACACTGGAGAATAAAATGAGATAAAAATCATAGTGTACTTTATAGTTATTATATTATCATATATATTATATTATTATAGCCTTGTCAATATATAAATACTGAGAATTACTATTATTGTTATCCTCATATCCAGTGAATTTTGAAATTCTCACATGTATCCATAATCTAATTTATTTTAGTGTTCCCTCCAATCAAGTAGATCCATGTTCTTCCATCAAATGCAACTCATCTGTTTTCTATTGGAGAGCTATCCAAAATAATGGAAATCTTCATTGTTTTCTCTCAACAAAAGAGTATCAGTGAGGCATTTAGTCTGTCCACTTGTCCATCCTTTTTTTTTTAAATGATGTACTCAGTCAATCTATTTGCAATTCATTTATGGTCCATTTATAATATCATGTTCCATTCTTTTGAGTTCTTCATTACATTTATGGTTAAACCTATTTATATGCAATATATTTTTTTCATTGCCTTCATTGGTATATGCATCATTTATTCAGAAGCAATAGTGTTCTATGTCTATCTTATATATATTGATATTAGTTATTTATTTGTACTGAAAATAAGGCATTTTGGAATTAAGTGAAGCTGGGGAAAATAAAAGAGTTTTGAATTCCCCAAAAGTGTTATATCAGATTCTCATTTTTGTCTTTCCAAAAGTCTTATATAGAAGATCCCTTTTACAAGATGATGAGCTTCTTTTGGTTTCTTTCATATTCCTATAGTCCTAAAGTAGTATTGAATTTTCCTTCTAATGCTTTACATTATTACTATATGACTAATCCACATGTTTTGCCAGTCTGACTTATCATTGGTAATTGATTCCCCTGTGTAAGGTATCAGTGGCAACATGCCACATATACTTATCTCTGTAATGTTTATTTTATTAGTCACTGGATAATTTACAATTGATATTTTTCAAGATATTTATATTTTATAAATTTTCTTCATATAGCATTCCAGAAATATTTGTGTATGTGTGTTTATCTGCATTTGTTTGAACTGCTAACTGCAATAGTATTGACAAATTCTTGGAATGAAACACATCACAAATGCAAAATGAAATTTTTTCGCTTAGACACAGTTCTCAGGGTCAATGATAAGTCCATTTACATGTCCATGTTCACCTAGAGAAGAATGCATCAAAAAATACCATATTTTGCTGATAACAAAAATCAATTCCTTCTCAACTGTACTAAGTACTTCTCTACTAGAACTAATATTGTTATAAAAGACGTGACATTTTATAATTAATACACATTGTTAACATAACTGATGAAAAACATGAAAGGAGCAGATAAGTGGCACAGTGAATAGCATATCAGGCCTAGATTCAGGAAAACTTATCTTCATAAATTCAAATGTGACCTCAGATTACTAGCTGTGTGACTCTGGGCAACGCATTTAATTCTGTTTGCCTCAGTTTCTTCCTTTGTAAAATGAGTTAGAGAAGAAAATGGCAAACCATTCCAGTATCCCTGCCAGGAAAACCTCAACATAAGATCAGACACAATGAAAAATTACTGAACAACAATAAAAAGATAAATATCTGAATTCCATATTTGTTAGCATGAATAACTACAATACAAATGGAAACTAATAAGATAGAAATATGCTTATTATATTTGTTGCTGTTTTAAGATACTGCCTGTCTGAAGGACAAGTTAAACATATTCATGAAAATACTCTACTTATTCAGAAATCAGTATTTCAGATAAATCAAACTCATAACTAAATCTCATATATAATATGTGTATGCATTTATATGTATACACAAATACATATGCATGTCTATGTGTGTAAACACATACTACTACTGATCAGACTCAACTATCTAAGAATTTTTGATTTTAAAAATCCCATTTGAAAATGATTCTGTATAAAAACAATATTGTGGGGGCAGAGCCAAGATGGCAGAGTGAAAACGTGACTCTCTGCGTCCTCCTCCAATCTTCTCTCAAACCAACAATAAAATAAGCCTCTGAACTGATCTTCAAGTCAATGAATCCAGAAATATTTGGACACTGCTTTCTGAAGAGCTTCATATCAGGTTTGTCTAACTCGAAAGAGAGATAAACAGTGGACTCAGGTGTAGGCCTGAAGTGAGGATGGGACTCAGCTCATCCTGGCAGAAACTCCACACTCCAAACTCCAAACACCTGGAGTTTATTTGAGGCACTCAGGACACTCTGTCCTGATTATGGACAGGTGTCCTGGCAGACTTGCATTGTTTAAGGAGTAATCCTGATTTAGTGCTAGCCCCCACCGTCCCAGCACCTTAAGTTAATTCGCTGAAGTGCCCCAGGGCAACGATCTTCAGCCACCGTTTATTTCCATGTCTTAAAGAGACATCCATGCTGTCTAAAAAAAATGAAGAAGCAAAAGAGAGCTCTCACCATAGACGGCTTTTATCAAGAGAAAGAAGAGATGACCCCAGATCCTGAGGTTCCTTTAGATAAAATTCCAGAGGAAGTTATTAAAGACCATCACTGGTCCCCCTTTCAAAAGGCCTTTCTGGAAGATTGCATAAAGAACCCCATAAGAGAACTGGAGGATAAATGGGAAAATAAATTGAAATCAGTGCAAGAAGGATATGATGCCCTGCAAAAGAGATATGAAAAAGACACCAATGTATTGAAAAATAAAATTAGTGAAGTGGAAAAAGAGTGCAATGAACAAAAAAATTCAATTGGCCAGTTACAAAAGGAGTTAAAAAGGTAACTGAAGAAAACAACACTTTAAAAATAAGAATTGAAAAAATGCAAGTGAATGACTCAAGACTTCAAGAATCAGTCAAACAAAAACAAAAAAATGAAAAATTAGAAGAAAAACTGAAATATCTCCTAGGAAAAACAACTGACTTAGAAAATAGATCTAGGAGAGACAATCTAAGGATTATTGGACTTCCTGAAAGCCATGATGAAAAAAGAATCTAAACACTATCTTCCAGGAAATCCTGAAAGAAAAGTGTCCTGAGATTGTAGAATCAGAAGGCAAAATCACCATTGAAAGAATTCACCAATCACCTCCTGAAAGAGACCCCAAAATTAATACCCCAAGGAATATCATGGCTAAGTTTCAGGACTATCATGCCAAGGAAAAGATTCTGCTAGCAGCTAGAAAGAAACAATTCAAATACCGAGGATCAATAATTAGAATTACACACGATCTGTCAGCCTCCACATTGAAGGACTGAAGGGCCTGGAACCAGATATTTTGAAACGCAAAGGAACTTGGATTACAGCCAAGAATAACCTATCCAGCTAAGAATGAGCATTATCCTCCAGGGAAGAAGATGACCATTCAATGATAAAGGTGAATTTCACCTATTTCTAATGAAAAGACCAGACCTGACCAAAAAAATTGAACTCCAAACACAGAACTCAAGAGAAGCATAAAAAGGTAAAAAGGAAAGGACTCTTTTGAGAACTTTATTTCTACTATGGGGTTACTACAAGTTCAGGGGTATAATTAACTAGATATTACTTTGATAATATGAAAAAGAGAACTAGAGGGGAAAAGGTTGTCATACTGGGGAAAAGAGGGAAAAAGTGGTAAAATAAGACCTTAAAAAAAAGGAGGTTAAAAACAAGGTAAAATCTCTTCAAGAGGCAAAGAAAACGTAATGTAATTGAGAGAAAGAGCAGAGGGAGATGAGCATTGTGTAAATCTTACTCTCATCAGGTTGGGCTCTAAAACTGTATATCAGACACTTGATTTCACATAGAAACTTGTCTGTTGCTAGAGGGAAGTGGGAGGCAAAGGAGGAAAAGTATGGGATAAACTAATAGAAGGGAAAATAGAAGAATCAGGGGAAAGGAATAAAAAAGGGGGGAGGGGATCTAAAGGGTGGAGGATTGTTTGGGGGAGGGGCTCATCAAAAGCAAAATACTAAGGAGGGGATAAGGGAGAAAGGGGAAAAGAAAGGGAAAAACATAACTTGGGTAAATAAAATGGCAGGAAATAAAGAATTAGTTATTCTAACTGTGAATGTGAATAGGACGAACTCTCCCATAAAGCGGAAGCAGATAGCAGACTGGATTAAAAACCAGAATCCCACAATATGTTGTCTACAAGAAACACATCTAAAACATAGTGACACATATAGGATGAAGGTAAAAGGCTGGAGCAGAACCTATTATGCTTCAGGTGAACAAAAAAAGCAGGGGTAGCAATCCTTATCTCAGATCAAGTAAAAGCCAAGATAGATCTAATCAAAAGAGATAAGGAAGGAAACTATATTTTATCAAAGGGTACCATACATAATGTAGTAATATCAATATTAAATGTATATGCACCAAGTGCAATAACATCCAAATTCCTAGGGGAGAAATTAAGAGAGATGCAAAAAGAAATAGACAGCCAAACAATATTAGTGGGGAATCTCAAACTTGCTCTCTCAGATTAGATAAATCAAACCACAAAATAAACAAGAAAGAAACTAGGGAGATTAACCAATTGTTAGAAAAGTTAGGTATGATAGATCTATGGAGAAAATTGAATGGAGACAGTAGGGAGTTTACTTTTTTTCTCAGCAGTCCATGGAACCTATACAAAAATTGACCATGTGTTAGGGAATAAAAACCTCAAAATCAAATGCAGAAAGGCAGAAATAGTAAATGCATCTTTTTCAGATCATGATGCAATAAAAATCACATGCAATATAAGGCCAGGAGAAAATAAACCAAAAGTTAATTGGAAATTAAATAATCTAATCCTGAAGAATGAATGGGTGAAAGAGCAAATCATAGACACAATCAATAATTTCATCCAGGAAAATGACAATAAGGAGACAACATACCAAAATTTGTGGGATACGGCCAAAGCGGTTATAAGGGGCAATTTTATATCAGTACATGCTTACTTGAATAAAATAGAGAAAGAAAAGGTCAACGCACTGGGCTTATTATTAAAGAAAAAATTAGAAAAAGAACAAATTAAAAACCCTCAATTAAATACCAAATTGGAAATTCTAAAAGTAAAAGGAGAAATTAATAAAATTGAAAATAAGAAAACTATTGAGTTAATAAATAAAACTAAGAGTTGGTTCTATGAAAAAACCAACAAAATAGATAAGCTTTTAGTTAATTTGATAAGAAAAAGGAAAGAGGAAAATCAAATTGTTAACCTCAAGAATGATAAGGGAGAACTTTCCTCCAATGAAGAGGAAATTAGAGCAATAATTAGGAGTTACTTTGCCCAACTTTATGCCAGTAAGTTTGATAATCTAAATGAAATGGAGGAATATCTACAAAAATATAGATTGCCCAGGCTAACAGAAGAGGATATAAATTTTTTAAATAGCCCCATATCAGAAAAAGAAATAGAAGAAGCTATTAACCAACTCCCTAAGAAAAAATCTCCAGGTCCAGATGGATTTACATGTGAATTCTACCAAACATTCAAAGAACAATTAATTCCAGTACTATACAAACTATTTGAGAAAATAGGGACAGAAGGTATGCTGCCAAATTTCTTCTATGAGACCGATATGGTGCTGATAGCTAAACCAGGTAGGGTGAAAACAGAGAAAGAAAACTATGGAACAATTTCCCTAATGAATATTGATGCAAAAATTTTAATTAAGATATTAGCTATGAGATTGCAGTAAGTTATTTCCAGGACAATACACTATGACCAAGTAGTATTTAAACCAGGGATGCAGGGCTGGTTCAATATTAGGAAAACTATCAGCATAACCAATTATATTAATAACCAAACTAACAAAAAACAAATGATTATCTCAATAGATGCAGAAAAAGCATTTGATAAAATCCAACACCCTTTCCTTTTAAAAACACTAGAGAGTATAGAAATCAATGGGATTTTCCTTAAAATGATCAGTAGCATCTATTTAAAACCATCAGCAAGCATCATATGTAATGGAGAGGAACTAAAACCATTCCCAATAAGATCAGGAGTGAAACAAAGCTGCCCACTGTCACCATTACTATTTAATATTGTATTAGAAATGTTAGCTTTAGCAATAAGAGAAGAAAAAGAGATAAAAGGAATCAGAGTAGGTAATGAAGAAACCAAATTATCACTCTTTGCAGATGACATGATGATATACTTGAAAAACCCTAGAGACTCAACTGAAAAACTACTAGAAACAATTCACAACTTTAGCAAAGTGGCAGGATTCAAAATTAATCCACATAAATCATCAGCATTTTTATATATTACCAACAAAATTCAGCAGCAAGAGATTCAAAAAGAAATTCCATTCCAAATAGCAGATGATAGGATAAAATATTTGGGAATCTATCTGCCAAGGAAAAGTCAGAAACTATACGAACTAAACTACAAATCACTTTCCACACAAATAAAATCAGACCTAATCAATTGGAAAAATATTAAGTCCTCATGGGTAGGCAGAGCGAACCAAATAAAAATGACAATACTACCCAAATTAATGTACTTATTTAGTGCCATACCAATCAAACTCGCAAGAAATTATTTTACAGATCTAGAAAAAATAGTAGCAAAGTTCATTTGGAAGAACAAAATGTCAAGGATTTCAAGGGGATTAATGAAAAAAAGGCAGATGAAGGTGGCCTTGCTGTACCAGATCTAAAACTATACTATGATGCAGTGGTCATCAAAAACATTTGGTCCTGGCTAAGAAATAGAGCAGTTGATCAATGGCACAGCATAGGTTATCAGGACAATCTAGGCAATAACCTTAACAAGTTAGTGTTTGATAAACCCAAAGACCCCAGCTTTTGGGATAAGTACTCACTATTCCACAAAAACTGTTGTGAAAATTGGAAGGTAGTGTGGAAGAAATTAGGGCTTGACCCATACCTAACACCACATACTAACGTAAGATCTAAATGGGTTCGAGATCTAGATATAAAGAGTGGTGTTGTAAGCAAATTAGAGGAACATATTATAGTTTACCTCTCAAACCCGTGGAGTTGGAACAAATTTATTTCCAAAGAAGATCTGGAACTCCTAATTGAACACCAGATGGATAATTTTGATTATATTAAGTTAAAAAGTTTCTGTACAAATAAAACTAATGCAGACAAATCAGGATGGAAGCATCAAATTGGGAAATCATCTTGACATTTAATTGTTCTCATAAAGGCCTCATTTCTAAAATATATAGAGAATTGTATCATATATATAAGAATTCAAGCCATTCTTCAATAGATAAGTGGTCAAGGGATATGAACAGACAATTTTCAGATGATGAAATTAAAACCATCTCTAGTCATTTGAAAAGTTGCTCCAAATCACTATTGATCAGAGAAGTACAAATTAAGACAACTCTGAGGTACCACTACACACCTGTCGGATTAGCTAAAATGACAGGAAAAGATAACGATGAATGTTGGAGGGGATGTGGGAAAACTGGGACACTAATACATTGTTGGTGGAACTGTGAACGGATCCAACCATTCTGGAGAGCAATTTGGAGATATGCTCAAAAAATTATCAAACTGTGCATACCCTTTGATCCAGCAGTGTTTCTATCGGGCCTATATTCCAAAGAGATCTTAGAGGAGGGAAAGGGACCCACATTGCAAGAATGTTTGTGGCAGCTCTTTTTGTAGTGGCTAGAAACTGGAAACTGAATGGATGCCCATCAATTGGAGAGTGGCTGAATAAATTATGGTATATGAATGTTATGGAATATTATTGTTCTGTAAGAAACGACCAGCAGGACGATTTCAGAGAGGCCTGGAGGGACTTGCGTGAACTGATGCTGAGTGAAACGAGCAGAACCAGGAGATCATCATACACAGCAACAACAGTATTACATGATGATCAATTCTGATGGACATGGCTCTCTGCAACAAAGAATTGTCTCAAACCAGTTCCAATTGTTCACTGAACAAAAGCATATACACCCAGAGAGAGGGAAATGAAATATGGACCACAACGTAACATTTTCATTATCTCCATTGACATTTGCTTGCATTGTGTTGCCTTTCTCTGATTCTTTTTTTTTTTCCTTGTAGATAGGATTTTTCTTGCACAACTTGTCAAGTATTTCAATATTATTGACATGTAGTGGACTTCCTGTCATCTAGGGGAGGGGAAGGGACTGGGGGTAAAAGTTGTAATGGAGAACCTTGTAAAGATCAGTGCTGGGGAACTACCCATACATATGTTATACAAATAAAAAGATTTAATAAAAATAAATAAATAAATAAGATAAAAATAAAAAAATAAAAATTATATTGCTTGTTATATGTGTATATATTGTATTGGTCTGAAGAGAGGCTGAACCTTCTCCTCTCCCCCACACAATCTGATTTGTAAGAAACCCGAATTCTGACTATTATACAACATTTTCTTTTACTATACCTATAGGTTTTTAGGCATGAAGATCTTTATATGAAGAAACTCTCTAGACCAATGAGGACAACTATTTTTTTTTACATAGTCTTAAAGATTTGATTGAGAAATTGAAAGTTTATGATCTGCGACATATAGTCAGGGTGTGTTAAGGTCAGGACTTATACCAAGGTTTTGTGCCCAGGGGAGAGAGAGACAGACAGACAGACAGACAGACAGAGACAGAGCACGAGAGACAGAGAGAGAAAGAGAGATGGAGAGATAGAGACAGCGACAGAGACAGAGAGATTTCTGAAATAAAATATGCTATATCCTAGAAAAAAGGTTTACATATATATAATATATGTATACACACACACACACACACACACACACACACACATATATATATATATATAGTTTATTTCAATTCACAGAGTTCACAGTTTGTGCATATAGGTTATACTTTTTCTTTTTTTATTAAATCTTTTTTTATTTTTCAAAACATATGTGTGGACAATTCTTCAAAATTAGCCCCTACAAAATCTTGTGTTGCAATCCCCCCCCTCCCTCACACCTTCCCCTAAATGTCAAGTTGTCCAATACAGTTTAAATATGGTAGAAATATATGTCAAATCCAATATATGTATACACATTAATACAATTATCATGCCACATAAGAAAAATCCAGTCAAACCAGTTTAAAAAAAAAGCAAAATAAAATGCAAGTAAATAACAATAAAAAGAGTGAAAATGCTATGTTGTGAAGCACACTCATTCTGTTGATAATTTTGCTCTGTGAGTTATTAATCCTAATGACCATCCAAACAATTCCACAGAGTATGGCATTTTGGCTAAATTGGTACTAAAACTGTTTAGCATAAGCTAATTAAAATTTGGATGTCCTTCATGAATACTCCACATGACTGATGAGTTTAAGTTCCATCATCATTACAAAGTACATTACTTTCATGGATGTGGTTTATAAAGCATTCGATGGCCATTTATTATGTTTTCATGATAGTTTATGCTAATATATCTGTTCTCTTTAAGAGAAAATACATTTAAATGATATGAACCTAAAATTTTAGTTCAACTCACCATTTTTATCTCAATCATGACAATCTCCTTTCTATTCACTGTCTCCTCAAACATAACCTGTTTTTGCCACAGCTTATAGCTGCTTCTTAATACCAAGAGATGATCAAACGTATAAGAACAAAGTTAGATCCATTATAGTTTTATGAAATACTCATTTGGAGGTGGGTGGGACAGAAGGTTACAAGTACAAAAGAGATAAGTGGATCTCCCCCTCAGTTCAAAGTTACAGCAACTCTCTCATTAGAGACTTTGGGAAAGTGACTATCAGAACTCAGTGTCGCTTTGCCAGGATTCTTATTCCCAATATCAGAACAAATCTGCATTTCCAAAACTAACTTTAGAAATGTATGAGAAGGAATCATCCTGGGGACGGAGCCAAGATGGTGGAATGAAAAGGTGACTCTCTGCATCCTCCTCCAATCTTCTCTCAAATCAACAATAAAATAAGCCTCTGAACTGATCTTCAAGTCAACGAACTCAGAAATATTTGGACACTGCTCTCTGAAGACCTTCATATCAGGTTTGTCTAACACGGACAGAGAGATAAACAGATGACTCCGGGTGTCAGAGGACTCCGGCGTAGGCCGGAAGTGAGGGTCGGACTCAGCTCAGTGTAGCAGAAACTCCAAACTCCAAACTCTAAACTCCAAACACCAGGAGTTTATCTGAGGCACTCGGGACACTCTGTCCTGATTGGGCGCAGGTGTTCTGGCAGAGTTGCCTTGTTTAAGGAGTAATTCAGACTTAGTCCTAGCCCCCACCAGCCCAGCACCTTAAGTCAACTCCCTGAAGTGCCCCAGGGCAAAGATCTTCAGCTGCTGTTTCAGCCGCCATTTTTTTCACTATCTTAAAGAGATATCCAAGCTGTCTAAAAAAAAATGAAGAAGCAAAAGAGAGCTCTCACCATAGACAGCTTTTATCAAGACAAAGAAGCCATGACCCCAGATCCTGAGGTTCCTTTAGACAAAGTTCCAGAAGAAGTTATTAAAGACCATCACTGGTCACTTTTTCAAAAGGCCTTTCTGGAAGATTCCATAAAGAACCTCAGAAGAGAGCTGGAGGATAAATGGGAAAATAAACTGAAATCAGTGCAAGAAGGATATGATGCCCTGCAAAAGAGATATGAAAAAGACACCAATTTTTTGAAAAATAAAATTAGTGAAGTGGAAAAAGAATGCAATGAACAAAAAAATTCAATTGGCCAGTTACAAAAGGAGTTAAAAAGGTAACTGAAGAAAACAACACTTTAAAAATAAGAATTGAACAAATGCAAGTGAATGCCTCAATAAGACTTCAAGAATCAGTCAAACAAAAACAAAAAAATGAAAAATTAGAAGAAAATATGAAATATCTCCTAGGAAAAACAACTGACTTAGAAAATAGATCTAGGAGAGACAATCTAAGGATTATTGGACTTCCTGAAAGGCATGATGAAAAAAAGAATCTAAACACTATCTTCCAGGAAATCCTGAAAGAAAAGTGGCCTGAGATTGTAGAATCAGAAGGCAAAATCACCATTGAAAGAATTCACCAATCACCTCCTGAAAGAGACCCCAAAATTAAAATCCCAAGGAATATCGTGGCTAAATTTCAGGACTATTGCATCAAGGAAAAGATTCTGCTAGCATCTAGAAAGAAACAATTCAAATACCGAGGATCAATAATTAGAATCACATACGATCTTTCAGCCTCCACATTGAAGGATCGAAGGGCCTGGAACCCAGATATTCCGAAGGGCAAAGGAACTTGGATTACAGCCAAGAATAACCTATCCAGCTAGCATGAGAATTATCCTCCAGGGAAGAGGATGGTCATTCAATGATATAGGTGAATTTCATCTATTTCTAATGAAAAGACCAGATCTGAACAAAAAATTCGACATCCAAACACAGAACTCAAGAGATGCATAAAAAGGTAAAAAAGGAAAGGACTCTTGAGAACTTTATTTCTACTAGGGGGATACTTAAAGTTTGGGGGTATAATTAACTAGATATTACTTTGAAAATATGAAAAAGAGAATTAGAGGGGAAAAGGTTGTCATACTGGGGAAAAGAGGGAAAAAGTGGTAAAAGAAGATCTAAAAAAACGAGGTAAAAACAAGGTAAAATCTCTTGAAGAGTCAAAGAAAACCTAATATAATTGAGAGAAAGAGGGGAGGGAGATGAACATTGTGTAAATCTTACTCTCATCAGGTTGGGCTCTAAAAAGTGTATATCAGACACTTGATTTCACATAGAAATTTGTCTGTTGCTAGAGGGAAGTGGGAGGGAAAGGAGGAAAAGAAAGGGATAAACTAATAGAAGGGAAAATTAAAAAATCAGGGGAAAGGAGTAAAAACAGGGGGAGGGGACCAAAAGGGTGGAGTATTGTTTGGGGGAGGGGGTCATCAAAAGCAAAGTACTGAGGAGGGGGGAAGGGAGAAAGGGGAAAAGAAAGGGGAAAACCTAACTTGGGTAAATAAGATGGCAGGATATAAAGAATTAGTTATTCTAACTGTGAATGTGAATGGGGTGAACTCTCCCATAAAGCAGAAGCAGATAGCAGACTGGATTAAAAACCAGAATCCCACAATATGTTGTCTACAAGAAACACATCTAAAACATAGTGACACATATAGGATGAAGGTAAAAGGCTGGAACAGAACCTATTATGCTTCAGGTGAACAAAAAAAAGCAGGGGTAGCAATCCTTATCTCAGATTAAGTAAAGGCAAAAATAGATCCAATCAAAAGAGATAAGGAAGGAAACTATATTTTATTAAAGGGTACCATAGATAATGTAGCAATTTCTATACTAAATATATACGCACCAAGTGCAATAGCATCCAAATTCCTAGGGGAGAAATTAAGAGAGATGCAAGAAGAAATAAACAGCCAAACGATACTAGGTGGGGATCTCAACCTTGCTCTCTCAGAATTGGATAAATCAAACCACAAAAGAAACAAGAAAGAAACTAGGGAGATAAACCAATTGTTATAAAAGTTAGGTATGATAGATCTATGGAGAAAGTTGAATTGAGACAGTAGGGAGTTTACTTTTTTCTCAGCAGTCCATGGAACCTATATAAAAATTGACCATGTGTTATGGAATAAAAACCTCAAAATCAAATGCAGAAAGGCAGAAATAGTAAATGCATCTTTTTCAGATCATGATGCAATAAAAATCACATGCAATATAAGGCCAGGTGAAAATAAACCAAAAGTTAATTGGAAATTAAATAATCTAATCCTGAAGAATGAATGGGTGAAAGAGCAAA
This sequence comes from Myrmecobius fasciatus, assembly GCA_023553655.1. Lineage (NCBI taxonomy): Eukaryota > Metazoa > Chordata > Mammalia > Dasyuromorphia > Myrmecobiidae > Myrmecobius > Myrmecobius fasciatus. The sequence continues at coordinate 2,385 of JAJPUD010009276.1, read as the reverse complement.
TCATAGACACAATCAATAATTTCATCCAGGAGAATGACAATAAGGAGACAACATACCAAAATTTGTGGGATATGGCCAAAGCGGTTATAAGGGGCAATTTTATATCTCTAAATGATTACTTGCATAAAATAGAGAAAGAAAAGATCAATGCATTGGGCTTATTATTAAAAAAAACTAGAAAAAGAACAAATTAAAAACCCTCAATTAAATACCAAATTGGAAATTCTAAAAATTAAAGGAGAAATTAATATATTTAAAAATAAGAAAACTATTGAATTAATAAATAAAACTAAGAGTTGGTTCTATGAAAAAAACAAAAAAATAGATAAGCCTTTAGTTAATATTATAAGAAAAAGGAAAGAGGAAAATCAAATTGTTAGTCTCAAAAATGATAAGGGAGAACTTTCCTCCAATGAAGAGGAAATTAGAGCAATAATTAGGAATTACTTTGCCCAACTTTATGCCACTAAGTTTGATAATCTAAATGAAATGGAGGAATATCTACAAAAATATAGATTGCCCAAGTTAAAAGAAGGAATATAAATCATTTAAACAGCCCCATATTAGAAAAAGAAATAGAACAAGCTATTAACCAACTCCCTAAGAAAAAATCCTCAAGGCCAGATGGATTTACATGGGAATTCTACCAAACATTCAAAGAACAATTAATTCCAGTACTATACAAACTATTTGAAAAAATAGGGACAGATGGTATACTATCAAATTCCTTCTATGATACCAATATGATGCTGATAGCTAAACGAGGCAAGGTGAAAATAGAGAAAGAAAACTATAGACCAATTTCCCTAATGAATATTGATGCAAAAATTTTAAATAAGATAGTAGCAATGAGATTACAGAAAGTTATTCACAGAATAGTACACTATGATGAAGTAGGATTTATACCAGGCATGCAGGGCTGGTTCGATATTAGGAAAACTATCAGCATAATTATTTATATTAATAACCAAACTAACAAAAACCATATGATTATCTCAATAGATGCAGAAAAAGCATTTGATATAATCCAACACCCCTTCCTATGAAAACAATAGCCAGTATAGGAATCAATGGGCTTTTCCTTAAAATGATCAGTAGCATCTATTTAAAACCATCAGAAAGCATCATATGTAATGGAGAGGAACTAAAACCATTCCCAATAAGATCAGGAGTGAAACAACGCTGCCCACTGTCACCATTACTATTTAATATTGTATTAGAAATGTTAGCTTTAGCAATAAGAGAAGAAAAAGAGATAAAAGGAATCAGAGTAGGTAATGAAGAAACCAAATTATCACTCTTTGCAGATGACATGATGGTATACTTAGAGAACCCTAGAGACTTAACTGAAAAACTACTAGAAACAATTCACAACTTTAGCAAAGTGGCAGGATTCAAAATTAATCCACATAAATCATCAGCATTTTTATATATTACCAACAAAGTTCAGCAGCAAGAGATACAAAAAGAAATTCCATTCCAAATAGCAGATGATAGGATAAAATATTTGGGAATCTATCTGCCAAGGAAAAGTCAAAAACTATACGAACTAAACTACAAATCACTTTCCACACAAATAAAATCAGACCTAATCAATTGGAAAAATATTAAGTGCTCATGGGTAGGCAGAGCGAACCTAATAAAAATGACAATACTACCCAAACTAATGTACTTATTTAGTGCCATACCAATCAAACTCCCAATTAATTATTTTACAGATCTAGAAAAAATAGTAGCAAAGTTCATTT
>JAJPUD010009275.1:0-77071 GCA_023553655.1 Myrmecobius fasciatus | reverse complement strand
CAAGATTCTGTTAGATTGTGTAGAGGGTGTATTAGAAAGGGGAAAGATTAGAGACAGAACACATATTCTATGACTTTTATAATGTTGCAGTTTATCATCACCACCACTCAAGTAATTTCAGTGTGAATGGAGAGAGAAAACAGATTGGAGAGATGTTGTAGAGGTGGAATTAGTAGAAAGGGGATATAAATTGAATGTGGGGAATGAGGAAGAGAAAAAAAGTCAAAAATGATTCCAAGATTTCAAGTCTAGATATCTGTGAAATTGTGATATCAATAAAAATGGGGAATTTGAGAGAAAAGGGAAATTTAAGGGATAATGACTTCAGTTTTGCACATGTTAAGTTTTATGCACTAGTAGAATCTTAGGGAAGATGCCCAGCAGACACTTAAAGATAAAACACTGATACTCAAAGGAGAAATTGCATCTAAAAGTATAGATTTTGAGGTCTTTGCATTAAGATGTTAAAAATTATAGAATTATAGAAGAGGATAAAATCATGACAGTATAAAGAAAAAGAGAGGATTCAGATCAGGGTGTTGAGGGATACACACATTTATGGAGCAACTGAGGACAATGAACCACCAAAGAGGCTCAAGAAGTCAGACAAGTGGAAAGAGAATAAAGTAAAATAGGTGTTAGAGAAGCCAAGGAAGGAGAAAATATTCAGGAGGAGAACTGGTCAGTAGTATGGCTTCCTACTGACAAAGAAAAGAAGAGCTAAGTAGAAGTCATGAGAGTTAGAAATTAAGAGGTTTTTAAGAGGTCTTTAAACTCTTGAAAAAGCTGCTTCAATAGAGTAATCAAATCAAAAGCCAAATTGCAAGAAATTGAATAAAAGGATACTGAAGAAGTAGTGGTAATGAGTAATGAATGCTAAATTCCAAGAATTTAGCAGTGAAAGGAAGGACAGTTATGGGACAATAGCTTGAAGGACTGAGAGGTTGAAGGGAGGATTTTTAAGGATGGGGGGCACTTGAGTATATTTGTAGGCAGCAGAGGAGCCATCAAAGAGTAGATGAGTGAAGATAGAGAAAGAGAACAAAGAGGAAGGAAAGAAGAAAAACAGATGTGGAAGGAGGGAAAGAATGAAAGAGAGAGGGGGAAGAGGGGGAGGGAGAAAGACAAAGAGTGGGAGAGAGGCAAAGACAGAGACAAAGAGAAGAAAGATACAGACAAAGAGAGGGGGGAAAGAGAGAGAAGGAAGGGGAGGGAGGGAGAGAAAGAGAGAGAGAGAGAGAAGGAAGGGAGGGAGAAAGAAAGAGGGGGAGGGAGAAAGAGAGAAGGAATTATGGAATAGCTCCTTGAGCAGATCTGGGGGAATGGATTTTGGACTTTGCATCTGTCCATCAATGACCTAATGATGTCTTCAGATCAGCAGATGACAGACAGTATCTGTAGTGAGAACTCAGAACAGACAAATTCTTGGCTTTATAAATGGCTGAAAAAGAAATTATACCATGCTTAAGGGAAATTCCTTTGAGCACCCTTTGAAGGCAAGAAAAGAACTTTCAAGCAGCTAGGAACTATGAGTTACCCCTTTAATATGTTGTTCTATCCATATGTTCTCTCAACTTGAGCCTATTTTCTCTCAGACTGTATGTATTTGTACAAAAGTGTATAAGACTGAAGGGTCGGTACTAACTGTTCTTCTATACCACTCTAACAAAATCATCATCAGATAATCTTGGGAGTAAAAACATTTTAGATTTTATAGGGTTTGCAAGCTATACTCCTACAAAAAAACCCATCCCCTAATTCTTCATGGGTCACCCCTAAAGCCCTGAGGAAATGTAAGAGCTAAACTCTGGGATCTCAACTCATCAATCCAAGGAAGAATTGAGATAAGCACTTTAGAGCTTGGAACATATTAGATTTGATCTATTATTCCAAGTTGTGCAGTCTTTTTTAAGTTCCTGATTCTGTCCTCTAACTCATTAACTGATTTATGTGCATTTGGCAAGCTTGCCATCTATGTCTTCATTTGAGTCTCACACAAACACACACGTATGCATGTATGTATGTTTTGAATAGAGCAAAGGACAAAGTCATCTAATCTCTCTGGACTTCAGGGTCAACATATGTAAAATGAGGGATACTAACAGTCACAGGATTTAGAGCTGGTAGGGACCTTAAAAGACAGTTCATTCAACTTCCTCATTTTACAGGTGAGAAGACAGATTTTCCCTTTTTATCTCAAAGGAGTGTTATAAGGATTAAATAAGATCATGGATATGACAGTGGTTCTAAGGAAGCAACAGAGAAAGTGCTGACGTAAGAGTAAAGAGATGTAAGTTTCTAGTCCTGGCTATAGCTTTCTTTGTGACTTCAGGCCCCTATTGTATATGTCCTCTGTAAAATGAGGGGGGCTAGACTAGATCTCTTGAGGTATCTTTCAGTTCAAACATTATATATTCTATTTTATAAAATCTCTTTTAGCTCTTACATTATCAGCACCACATCTTGTTTTCTTGTAGTCTTAAGGTCCCTTTCAGCTGACATTCTGTGAATTATGTCCTAAGATCTCTTCCAGCTTTAACTTTCTATGGGAAAATCTGTGATAAAGTATAAAGCTTTTATCTGTGATAAAAGATACTATTGTTAAATACATGGTCCAACTCAAAACAAGGGAACTTGTGATATCACATGCTCACACCGCCTGTCTGAGCTTTCCTTGTCCACCCTGAATATGCTCCCCCCCCTTTGAATGCCTTTACAGAATCTTAAAAGTAAGACAACAAATCTTTTTTAAATTAATTATATAATTATAAATAATTAATTAATATATAATATATAATTAATTAATTACGAAGACAGCAAATCTTTCTCAAATACTCTTAAACAAGTTACCCACTAAGCTTTAGATTTCTAGGGCAACAGGGATCCATGAGTGTAGTCCTTCTTGTGGTTTGGGGCACATACTGAGGCAGAGAGCAGCAACTGAGGAAGGTAGGTGGACAAAACACCAGCTCAGGAGTTTGAAACAGGTTAAGTGCCTTGAAATGACATCTAGATTTGAATTAAATGTTCCTTAATACTTTTATGGCACTATAATATACAGAATGCTAGACCTGGAGTCAAGAAGAATCATCTTCTTGAATTCAAATCTGGTCTCAGACACTTACTGTGTGATCCTGAGCAAGTCACTTAACTTACAATCAACTTACAATGTAGAGTGAGATGACATTTTCAGACACAGGCAATGTTTTGCTTGTCTGTGCATTTTTGTTACAAGGACTTTGTTTTGCACCTTCTCCCCCCCCCCAATAGAAGGTAGATAGGAGGACAAGGGCACAGAAAATAGCATACACAAAATTATGTAATATGAGGCTGGTACACACTCAGATCCCATCAGCCTTTTTGGCCAATGCAGTCTCACTACTTGGAAAGCTTGTTTCTGGGAAAATAATGAAGTATAATGAAAGCACATTAGATATATCATAGAATATTTATAGCCCTTGCATGACTGGTTCAGGTGGGCTAACTACCCGATGAAGGAGAAGATCTCTGGTTTTTGAGATGTTCATAAAGACCTGTCAACTTCAGTTTCTTCCTCTTTGCCTTTTATTGCCCAATTTATATATGGGTCTCAGTGACTCTGCCACAATGCCCAACGAGGGGAAGAATTCTTAGAGCTTCTTCTCTTCTAAGGCTATAGGGCTGGTGAGAAATGGGCACTAATCCATGGCCTATTCCTCAAGAAACAAGTGTTGAGATCCAGGCTGATTTCTGTAACCAGCATTGCATCCATAGCCCAAAGAGAAAAAGGAAATAAAGGGCTTACTTAGTAATTATGCTGCAATTAAACATATATACTTAATAGGAACAATGCTGTGTGGGATTTGAGCTAAGTGTTGAGCTTGCTCACCTTGAGAACAAGATAAAATAGAGGATAGGATGTCTTTGAGATATTAAAGAAAATGCTTATAAGTTTGTTCTTGTCATATATGTGAAGTAAATATCCCTTTGTAAAACCTAACAATGATTAGTGGTTGGATGGAACTGAGATGCTAGTACTGGCCTTTTACAATGAGTAGAATACAGACAGTGGGGATTTAAGTTAATGATGATAGAAAGATGAAATACCCCATGATCTCCTCTGGGTACCCAGACTCTGAGAGGGTCAAAGTATACACACTACATGTAATGCCTCGTGTGGCATAAAAATTGGGTTCTTTTCATTTTCAGGAAGTTTTGGAGAGATTCTCTACCTGAAACTTTTAAATGTAGTTTGCAGAATCCTTAGAAATATTGGCAATTTTTTAAGGCTGTCATAATACAGCCATTTTCTGGTATCTATCCCCTTATTAAATCAGCTCCACTGAGGTGGAATTTTAATTTGTTTGATTCACTGTTGAAATATGTGTTAACTATTCACTGGATATTTAAATATTGAGACCAGCTACATTCCTGAATTCACATAGGTCTTCAGTCTAATATGAATCACGTGGAATTTGCACGTGCTAATTTCTAGTTGAAATTTGTTTGTATTTTTGCTTTTAAAATTGCTTGCCTTAGTAATGAATCTTCATGTCCAAGTTCATTGGGTAAACTTGCCTGTGTCTCTGAAAATTCTAACTAAGCAACTGCTAATATTTAGTTCCTTTTCTTGGGAGGTTTACTTGCCTTTGGAATTTATTATAATTTGTTTGCTCTTTTCACTATCTGAGCCTATTTGTCTTGTCAAATGAGTTTCTAATCTCCTTGAAATTGCCCTTGAAGTGGCAGGGATCCACTGAGGGAAAATACAGTTGCCTTTGAAGTGAGCATTCAGAGTAAATTTGCCTGTACTTTTAATAGTGTTGCTTATGTATAGACATTCCTAGGGAAATTTTGGTGTGCATTGTATAGAAAAGGACACTTTTTTGAAAATTTTATCCAGATTCCACTTAAATGGACTTATGCACTAAATCATGGAAGAGTTTTCACCCAAAATAGTTGGTTTCTCATTGATTTTCAGTCTATCTAAGGCTGAAGCTAAGTGTGCTTGTTGAAGCTAGCTGCTATGGGGCTCACAAGAGCCAACTGTTAAATTTTCAATGCAAGAATTTATGCTTTGGAAATAAGCAAATGCTAGAAATCAATGTATATTTTTTTCTTTACCTGAAGAGCTGCATTTATCAGCACACCAATGGCCCTAGGACCACTAAGTGGTACAGTAGATAGAGGGCTGAGCCTAGAGTCAGGAAGATCTGAGTCAGATTTGACTCAAATACTGTGTGATCCAGGACAAGTTAAAACCTTTGATTGCCTCCATTTCTTCAAATGTAAATAGGGATAATAATAGCATCTACCTTGTTCTAAGGATGAAATAAGATAATATTTATAAAATGTTTAGCACAGTACCTGGCATATTTTTAGTGCTTAATAAGTATTTTTTCCCTTTCCTTTCCCTTTCCCCAGGTCTCTAAATTTCCCTGTGGAAAGTGCCATTTGTTTTAAGATTTGGATAGGGACACAGCTTTCCTGAGACAGAAAGCTTAATTTTTTTTTCTTTTGGAGTTACCCAGTGATTTAACCCATTCTGTTGAGTAAGGGTCCAGAGGGAAGGTGGAAGGGCATGTAGCTCCAGTGAAACCAGAGGAGGATAAAGTACTTTCATCTCCCTAGGTTCTAAAGCAATTAGTAGGTACCAAGTCAAGTCACTTTGGTTTCTCATCTGAGAGGGATATGATGCATAGTAAACCTCAAGTCCCAAATTCTGGGAGAATGGAGAACACAACACAAGTAGGGAAGCTCAATAAGGGCCAGCTTTTTTTGTTTATATTTTTATAGAGACAGGAGGCAGATTTTCTTTCCTTTTTTTTTTTTTTTTTTTTTTGCTTGCGGAAGGCTATCCAAATACTGAGTCAGCAGTCATCACTGGTAAATTTTGTGAAATGTTCCTTGTTGATGTTTCCAACTCCCATTACATAACAAAATGAAAGAAAAAAAGATGATCACTGAGGTATGCTTTTTTTAATTGAAAGAAAAAATAGGACAGTTTTGGAAGCTTATCTTTGTTTAAAAACTTGATTTTGTTATATACTTTAAAAAAAATGAAAGAGGGGCAGCTAGGTGGCACAGTGGATAGAGCACCAGCTCTGAAGTCAGGAGGACCTGAGTTCAAATCTGGTCTCAGATACTTAACATTTCTTAGCTGTGTGACCTTGGGCAAATCACTTAACCCCAATTGCCTCAGCAAAAAAAGAAAAAATGAAAGACATACATAATAAAGAATTCTAGCATCATTTACAATTCTTTTTTTCTGATATACAATGTTCTTGCAAATGCCTGTTCTATCTGGTATTTGTTAAGTTCAAAAAAAGAAAAAAAACAATTTTAAATAAAAAGAAATAATAGGAGGGAGCATAGACAGTGCAATGCACTTGATGACTGACTATACACCATGTAACTTTGTGCATGGCACAATTAGACTATAATAGATTAGATCAACTTTGACCATTGAGAATGAGTGAAAAGTTGAATTTATGGGCATTGTTGTAAATGGAGAAGTCATCTGGTATCATAGCAGGAGTAATAGATTTGAACTCAGAAGACATAAATTTGAATCCTGGCTTTGCTATTTGCTACTTGTGTGATGTTGGGCCAGAATTGTTACTAGTTTTAAAATTTTAGACAGTTTGCTTCATCTCTCTGAGTTTGTTTCCTTATTTATAAAATGAAAAGAAGATATGACTACCTCAAAAAGGCTTTGTGAGGAAAATGACTCATAAGCCTTAAAAGCACATAGAAACATCATCAATTATTTTTTTTTCTTATGGCAGCCTAGTTCCCTGGGGAGACTGGCAGTGGGTCACTTTGGTTCACAGTTCCTGAAGAAGGATTTGAAGTCAGAGGAACTAGTTCAAATTTTTGGCTTTTGTAAGAAATAAAATATCTTGCCAAGAACTCTACTGACTTGCTGGGAAATGCAGGAGAAGATTTGATTTTATATTCTTTTAAGAGCAGGTGTCTAAGCTAGTAGGCATGTCTTTGAAGCACAAAAGCACAGTCTTTTATTTCCAAACCTAAAAGGCAAGTCCTTCCTAATTCCCACATTGGCTAGGTACTACAAAGATTACAATCTATCTGGAGATTCTAATTCCCCGATCTGATTCTCTACCCCTAATTACATCTTCCCTCTATTTGTGAGTCTGAGTCCCTGTGTTTCATATCAGTTTAATCTTTAGATTCTATTTCTTAGGTTTCAGTGTAAGTTTTTTTTATGATTTTAAGCTTCATTCCTCTGCATTTCTCTAATTTGTTTCATAACTCTGTGGAAAATAAACTCTTATCCAATTCTCACATTTTCCTACTTACTGACCATGTGACCACCCTCTGTTTCCTCATTTTTGAATGGGTAAAGGCCAAATTAAATGTTTTTCAATGATTCTTTCAGCTTTAAATCCTACAACCAGGCAGAAGTCACCCTTATCTCTACCTTCAGATGCTCTCCCTTCCTACTTCAAACACTACATAATACACAAACAAAAACAATTTTTAAAAATTGGAACAAAATTCTTTCCCCACTGGATTAACCAATGACTCTTGCTCAATTACACTTTAGTAGAGAGAACTTGCAGCAGCAACTTGGGAAACTAGAGGCAATTGTAAAATAAAATTGTATAATAAAATAAATAAAAATACAGTATAACATGGATAATGTTAATCTGTGATTTTCTAAGGCAATATGCAGGCCTCCATTCTTATTTAAGTTGGACACTCTTGTGACATCTCTTCCAGTTCTAATAGTATATATTGTATTTCTAACATTCTATAATTCCATGTTCTAAAAGTCCCTTCTTTCAGCTCTAACATTCTGCATTACAAAAGTCTATATATTCTATTACAAAATCTAACGTTGCATGACTCCATGACTTCACAGTTTTGCCAAAGGTAGCACTGCAACTGGATCTCTGGATACCATGTGGTATTATTTTCTGCAAAGTGTCATGTGAGCACAAGGCCAATAAGAGGGCAGAAAAAAACTGGTTCAAATTATTGGGATCATCTAAAAGGGAGCTCTAGGCCCAGAAAGAGTGCATGTGTTTTTGTCTTTCTCAGCAGTATCATTTTTTATCATTTGTTTCTGACATTGTAAAATTGATGAATTTCAAAGAAAATAATGTCATATAAAACTCAATTGGTTATGGGCCAATGTAGACTCTAATTAAAGAACTACTAATTATATATTAAAAGAAAATATAATTATATTTAATACTATTGTTTTAAAAAATATTTATTTTATCTTTAGTGCTCACAGAATTAAGACTTGTGACCTAGCATTTCAAATATTTTTTTTGGCTGAGGCAATTGGGGTTAAGTGACTTGCCCAGGGTCACACAGCTAGGAAGTATTAAGTGTGAGACGAGTTGAATTTAGGTCCTTTTGACTTCAGGGCTGGTGCTCTATCCACTGCACCACCTAGCCACTCCATTTTTATTTTTGTTTATTTTTTTTTCATTTCAAATAATTTCCAATTCAGCTCAACATTCCTATCTACCCTTTCACAATATGACATGCAAACTCATGTTCCTTAAGAATAAAAGTTTTCTCTTCCTATTCCATGTTTCACTTGAAGGCAGTGTATATTTGGTTTATTTTGGCTTTACAGATTAAATACAAATCCTGTAATTATTTTTAATCAGATAGTCTCCTCCCCTTCTTTCCTTTTCCTTTCCTTTGCTCTTTTCTTCTCTTCTCTTCCTCTTCCTCTTTTTTCTTTTTTGCTGGGAGTTCTGAATTGGTTTTTTCCCTCCAGGGTCCCAAATCCCATCTAACATCAGAGTAAGGTATGGCGCCAGCACCTGTGTTTGTGTGTTTATTCACATCCAAAGGAGTAAGCAAAGAAGGTAAAATCCTCCAAGGTCTGGACCTGCTTACTGATATGTCCTGCTGTTTGCCACTAAATCCAGGCCTGACCTCTAAGTCACCTTCACTTTAGCTGCTGGTGCTCAGTGAGCTGTCAGACTGAGATGGGGCTGTGAGGGAGGGGGGACCATGCAGCTCTCCAGTTAGGAGCTGAGGATGAGCACCAAGCCCCAATCAGAACTCAGCAGGCCTTCCCTGAGTCAGAGTCAGGACAGAGACAGATGTCATCTTTCCTATATGCCTCCTCTACATGCACCATCCTGGTGCAGGCCTTTATCACCTCAAGCCTGGACTATTGCAAAAGTCTGCTGGTTATTCTGCTTCCAGTCTATCCTCCACTTAACCATCACAGTAATCCCTACAGCACAGATTTGATTATATCACCCACCTTTACTCCTTTATCATTTTATAAACTCCATTAGGTCCCTAACACCATCAGGATCAAATAGAAAATCCTGTTTAAGTCTGAAAACACTGGGCCCTCCCTATCTTTCCAGTCTTCTTACAAACCTTTGCTTCCCTCCACATATTCTGTGATGCAGTGACAATGGCTCTGCTATTCTTTGAATAGAATGCCCTATCTCCTGATTCCAGGCATTTTTCCTGTCTTTTGTCAAGCTTCAGCTTCTGCAAAAAGGTCCTTTCTTGGTCCTTCTTAATCTTAGTGCTTTCCCTTTGTAGACTAGCTCAAATTTATCCTGTATAGATCTTATTTATATGTAGTTCTTGCATTTTGTCTTCCCCATTAGACTTGTGAGTCCCTTGAGAGCAGGGACTAGCTTTTTGTGTTTTCTGTTTTTCCAGTTTGGTTTTCTTCTGCCTTTCTTTTGTCCCCCTAGCAAACACTTCGAACAGTGCCTGGTACACAACAGGCATTGATTAAATGCTTATTTGTTTATTGATTTCTAATGAACTTCATTTTCCTTCTTTTCCCTCATTTCCTCTGTATTTCAAAGTCTCAATCTCTCTCCTTGATTATTCAAAGCACTTTCCCATCTTTCTAGCTCTCCCCTTGAGGGAGGGTAAGGTAGAGTAATATATCCCCAAATATGGAGTCAGAAGATTGAGATTTGAATTTCAGTTCTGCTTCCTATTACCCGTGTGGCTTTGGGCCAGTTTCTAGGCCATTCTAACCTTCTCTGGGCTTTAGTTTCCTCATCTGTAAAGTGACATGGATTGATTAGATGACCTCTGATGGCTCTTTCAGCTCAAAATCCTATGAAGCTACATTGGCTTCTTTGGCAATAGAAGGAATAAAACAAGTAGCCAGATATATTTTCCATCATACTTCAGAACTGCTCAGCACAGTTCCAGGATGGGGGAGATTTGAAGGCATCTCTCCAGAAGGTGATTAGCGGCAGGACCAGCAACTTCTAAAGATAATAAAGTACCTCACAATACCCTGAAAGAGTTGTATCCTCTGCCTGGATCTGACTTGGGAGCATTTTTAAAAAGAATTCATTGTTTATTTTAACATTTATTTTTAAATTTTGAGTTCCAGATTCTTTCCTCCTCTCTATCCCATCCCCTACCCATAGAGAATTCAAAAGAGAAGATATCAATTACACATGTGAAACTACACAAAACATATTTCCATATTAGTCATGTTGCAAAAAATGCAAGAAGAATAAAATGAAAAAATTAATTTTGTACTCAGAGTTCATCAATTCTCTGTTTGAAGATATTTTTCATCATGAATCCTTCAGAATTGTCTTAGATCACTATATTGATCAGAGTATCTAAGTTTTTCACAATTGATCATTATTACAATATACCTGTTATTGTACACAGTGATTTCCCAGTTTTTCTCACTTCACTTTGAATCAGTTCATGTAATCTTCCCTGGTTTTTCTGAAACCATTCTGCTCATTCTGCACAATAGTATTTATCACAATTATACACCACAATTTGTTCAACCATTCCACTATTGATGAATATTTTGAGAGCATCTCCTACACAAGCTAGGGCAAGCTCAAAATTCATAGGAAACCAGACTTTCCAGGTAGTCTTGCCTCAGTTTCTCCCAGAGAATAGCAGAAGCTTCATCCCCCAAAATGGAATGAGATAGAAGACCTTATTATAGCATAAAAAAGAATCCTAACACATATAAAACCCTGGCTATTGATTTCATTTCTACTACTGACCCACCAATTAAAGGTATCTCTCTCGGCTTCAGAGATCTTCTGTTAGGGTATATGTAGAAATTATAATATCTATCCCATTGATTTCATGTGGTTGCTTTGATGCTTAAAGAATAGAAAATATGAGAAAGTATTTTAGATAGTTATGATCTCATGAAAGATTAGATTTTTTTTGTTATAAGCCTTAGCAAGATGATATCCAGAGATCAACCAGCCTGATCATTAAAAGGTGAAAGAGATGTACTATACAGGTGATTGATTTTGGCCACAAAGAGAATAAAATGATATTATCGACCAAGGGAGGCAGAATGATCCAGTGAAAAGAGCCCTAGAATAGGATTTGGAACAGTCATGCTCAAATGCAGGTCATGTGGCCAATTATAACTGATGTAACCTTGGGCCTCCGTCTCTTTATATCTAACATAAGGGAAATTGAACGAGGTGCCCTCTAAGTTTTCTTCTAGCTCTAAATCTCAGATCCATGATCAACTACTCTGTATTATCTACTTTGCAGGTGATCTGGGGTTGGCATATCATCTCAGGCTGGCTGCCCTGCTGGGAACCTGCCATTATCCTGATTATTTCCCCACCCCAACAACACATGATCATCAGTCAGCATATTTTTTATTGAAGCTTTTTATTTTCAGAACATATTCAAGGATAATTTTTCAACATTGACCCTAGCAAAACCTTGTGTTCCAATTTAGCCCCCCTGTCTTCCCCTCACCCCTCCCCTAGATGGCAAGTAATCCAATATATGTTAAACATTGTAAAATATGTTAAATGCAAAATAGACATACATATTTATACAATTATCTTGCTGCACAAGAAAAATCAGATCAAACAGGAAAATAACAAGAAAAAATAAAATGCAGGCAAACAACAAAAAGAATGAAAGTTGTGATCCACGCTCAGTTTCCATAGTCCTCCTTCTGGCTGTAGATGGCTCTCTTCATACAAGATCATTGGAACTGGCCTGAATCATCTCATTGTTGAAGAGAGCCATGTCCATCAGAATTGATCATTGTATAATTTTGTTGTTGCTGTGTATAATGATCTCATTTCATTTAGCATCAGTTCATATAAGTCTCTCCAGGATACTTTGAAATCATCCTGCTGATCGTTTCTTATAGAACAATAATATAACATAACATTCATATACCATAATTTATTCAGCCATTCTCCAATTGATGGGCATCCCTTCAGTTTCCAGTTTCTTGCCTCTACAAAAAGGGCTGCTACAAACATTCTTGCACATGTGGGTCCCTTTCCCTCCTCTAAGATCTCTTTGGGATATAAGCCCAGTAGAAACACTGCTGGGTCAAAGGGTATGCACAGTTTGATAACTTTTTGAGCATAGTTCCAGATTGCTCTCCAGAATGGTTGGATCCATCACAATTCCACCGTCCACAATTCCAGCAGTGTATTAGGGTCCCAATTTTCCCACATCCCTGCCAACATTTGTCCTTTATCTTTTCCCGTCATTTTAGCCAATCTGAGAGGTATGTAGGGGTACCTAAGTTGTCTTAATTTGCATTTCTCTGATCAATAGTGATTTAGAGCATTTTCATTTGGGGGGGGTTCTTTTTTTTATTAAAGCTTTTTATTTGCAAAACATATACATGGGTAATTTTTCAACACTGACCCTTGCAAAACTTTCTGTTCCAAATTTTTCCCTCCCTCCTCCTATCTCCTCCCCTAGATGGCAAGTAGTCCAATACATGTTAACTATGTTAAAATAAATGATAAATCTAATATATGTATACATATTTATACAGTTATCTTGCTATACAAGAAAAAATGGATCTAGAAAGAAAAATAAAACCTGAGAAGGAAAACAAAATACAAGCAAACATCAACAGAAATCGTGAAAATGCTATGTTGTGGTCCACACTCAGATCCCACAGGCCTCTCTCTGGGTGTTGATGGCTTTCTTCATTATTAAACAATTGGAACTGGTTTGAATCGTCTCATTGTTGAAGAGAACCACATCCATCAAAATTGATCATAATATAATCTTATTGCTGTGCACAATGTTCTCTTAGTTCTACTCACTTCACTTGGCATTAGTTCATGCAAGTCTCTCCAGGCCTCTCTGAAATCATCCTGTTGGTTGTTTCTCACAGAACAATAATATTCCATAACATTCATATACCATAATTTATTCAGCCATTTTCCAATTAATGGGCATCCATTCAGTTTCCAGTTTCTAGCCACTACAAAAAGAGCTGCCACAAACATTTTTGCACACGTGGGGCCCTTTCCCTCCTCTGAGATCTCTTTGGGATATAGGCCTGGTAGAGCACCTTTTCAAATGACTAGAAATGGTTTCAATTTCTTCATCTGAAAATTGTCTGTTCATATCCTTTGACATTTATCAGTTGGAGAATGCTAGTCAGCATATTCTTAAAGAATTCAATCTCATTTTGATTTTAGCCAAAAGAAAAAAAAAAAAAGATCACTGAGTTCCCTGACACTGCAAGAGTTTAAGATGAGGTTGGATGGCAACTGGACAGAGATTTCTAAAAGGGATTTCTGAATGTGATTAGATTAGAGGATGACTAAAGGTTCTCTCCACTGTACAATTCTATTATTTTTTTTGTTCCCCCCAAAAAAATGGATTCAGGAAATCATAAGATAAAAAACTAGAAGGGACCTCTGAGGCCCTCTCCTCTACCTCCTTATTTGACAAATGAGAAAACTGAAGCCCAAGGAAGTTAAATGACTTGTCTAAGTAATATGAGAGATAGAATTTGAATGTAAATCTTCTGACTCTAAAGTCAGTGTTCTTTCCATTGTCCCACTAACTGTTTACACATATATGTAGCTGTAGTACAGTTTATAAGGCACTTTCGTATCCATTATCTGGAAAAAGTAATGAATTTGGATTCAGAAAATCTGGTTTCAAATCCTGGCTCTACCCTTTATTATTCACAAAATTTGGGGCAAGTCAATTCACCTCTGAGACTGTTTCTTCCTCTATTAAAAACAATGAGAGGATTGGATTAGGAAGATCCTTTCTAACTCTAGAGTCCTAGGACCTTATTTAATTCTAATAACACTCCTATGAGGACAGATAGAATCACTTGTATTTTACTCATGGAAAGAAGTTATGCCCAAGGCCAATCCAGCAAGATGTGCCATTATCCCAGCTAGAATTCAGACTGCTAGTTTAGGGCTCCTTCTGTTATGGACAATACCCCTCAGCTCTTACTCCTAGGATGTAATCCTTCCATGAATGTACAGAAGGCAGGTGTATGAGGGGTAACTCTAAAATGCCCTTTTCATTCCTAGAGAATTATCAGCAAAGTCCCTGAGCACTAAGAGAGGCAGTGAGACTAACTGCTAAGTGCTGTCTTGGGAGGAAGCTGGCAAATATAAGATGTTTTAGGAGACACCTGTTATCTCCACCCTGTGAATTCCATCTGCTACCTTTCTGGCTCTTTTGTGGGTTCCTGAAACTCTTCCACCAGTGAGTCTGGCTGATTCCAATGACATTCGCTAATGAGGACAGGGACAACCAACTGTGGTTGTCTTCCTTTTGATAACAGCATGTAATGGGCTCTATGATCTTCCTGCAAAATGCCTGGAGAGAGCTGACTGCCTCGTGGTTTCCATTGAGATCCAGTCTTAAAGGGCTCATTTCTTCCCATCTCTAATGGTTCCCTGAATCATAATGTAGAAAAACAGTGAGGTTTTGTACTCAACAAAATATGGCTTAAAAGCCAAGGGTTTTTTGTTGTTGTGGGCAGATGTATATAATAAAAGCTGGAATGTGGACCACAAGGGCTGAGGGCAGCATCCTTGCCCTCTCCGTTTAGCTTTTATTCTTGCCCAACTACATTTGCATGCCAATTAGGAAGAGTTAGGGGAGGGAGTGTGTGCTTTGTAGTCTCAGCCTTTATATAGCTTCTGTGGATTAGTTATTTTTGGTTTTGGTTAAAATCTCTAAATTTGTTTTAGGGAAACAACATCTCCAAAAAGTGTTTAACAAAGGCACAAGATATTACTAACACTAAATCAGATAGTTACTTGGGACCAGGGACTTCAAAATAGCACCAGAACTAGGCAAGCAAAAGAACAGACTTAATCTTGGCCTGGGAGCACACTGGCTATCTTCTATTGGCTATCCTTAGCCAAGTGTGGTGACTCAGCTTCAGCTATGAACTGAAGTGCTTCCAGCCAAACCTTGCCAGAGAGACGAACATTTCTAGGTAAGAGCCAAGAACTCAGAAGATGGTCTTAAAAATAAATAGAAAGGAGGAGCTCAGCACCACATAATTACTGAAGATACCAAGCAGAAATAAAGAGTGAAACAAAAATGATGCTTGCAGCTGGGATAATGCTAAAGAGAAAGTATGATGACATTACCAGAGGACATGAGTTGTCTTATCTGTGTTTCCTATATATATTCCTTCCATATCTGTGTCTGACTACATGTTCCCAGTGTGCACATCTTTCCTAGATACATATTCCTTGATCATACAAGTTTTTGTGTGTTCACTTCTCCACTAATGACCCAGAGAGAGTGTGATTCATGCAGCAGTGTGCTCAGTTCAAACTGGCTCCTGAGAGCTAACCGTTAAATTTTCAGTATGAACATTTAGACCTCAGAAATTGGCAAGTACTATACACTAAGACTTGATTTATTGTTAGTTTATTGTCTAGATTTAAGGGAAGGGAAAAGTGGGAATAATGAAAATTAAATTTAAAAGTGTTGTGTATACATTTTTTTAAGATTCAATTGTTAAATATTTACTAGAATACCCTCTGCTCTATTTGTGCCCAGGAGGTAAGTTTTCTTATCACTTGACCTGGTATGCTTTTTGGTAAATAAATTAATCAGTGAGTATTTAATAAAAACCTACTACATACCAAGTACTATGTTATGTGCTGTGGAAACAAAGAAAATAGTCAAAAGAAACACCTCAAGGATCTTACATTTTGCTGATATGTTCCTTAATTGACTGGTAAAAGTAAATATATTATTGGAGACTCATGACTGTAATTTTGAGTGAGTATTCAACAAAAGAGTGCCTCAAACTTGGAGTAGTTCTGGGAGTCCATGCTTAAGAGAGTATGCTTCAGGTGCCACTTAATAGAAAGTTAGAGCTGAAAGAGTTCTTAAAACACAGATCATCAAATTTTAGAGCTGGAAGGGACCTTAGAAAGAACATAAGCCATCGATGTGGAAAGAGACCTTAGAGACCAACTACTTCACATCCTCATTTTATTGATGCATAAATTATTTACCCAAGGTCACACAAAGTAAGTTAGTGACAGAATTCAGGTTTTTTGATCCATAATCCAGGGCTCTTACCATTGCAATCATATTATTACTGCTAAACACAGAATCACAGACCCTGTGGGCCTCAGAGCTACATTGTTGGACATGAGTCTACCCTTGACTAACAAGAGTTCAAACCCTGTCATTGGCCATTCCCAACCTAATGATTTCATTATTTTCAGACACAAGCCTAGACTAATAAGGATCTAAGATCTCTTACAACACAAAGTATTAATCCATCTATAAATAAACATTTATCAAGTTCCTACTATGTGTCAGACTAAGAATACAAAGATAGAAGTTAAAGTCTACTCAAGATGCTTACATTCTGTCAGAGGAAAAAAAAACCTCTTTCTACTTATATATACACATATGTATATGTACATATATGAATGTATGTATATATGTGTGCATACATATATGCACATGCATATTTGTACAAAATAAAGACAAGGTGATTGATTAGTGCAGGGGGAGTATGTGTGTGTAGGAGTGGGAGTACATTTTAGACTTAGGGACAGCTACAACAAAGATACAGAGATGATAAATGGAGTGCTATGTTTCTTCTGGACCAATGCCCAGGAAAGTCTGATCTGAAACCTATACACACACAGTACAAGGGGAGAAAAAAGGTAGGACTAGTCATTAGACATTGTGAAGATGTAGAATATTCCAGAAAAATTGATGGAGAGATTCATGGAAGAACTGACACTGTCAGTAATAGTAAAGGCAGGAGAGAGTTACTTGAACACCTAATATTTTCAGGGCCAAGGTTGAAACATCATGGGAAATTCAAAGAGCTTTACGACATCTATCCAGCCTTTCAGAAACTTGCAGTTTATTTTGGGGAGATAGTTCACATACATAGTAACATAACAATACAAGACTACCTTTTCTATATGCTAATGGATAGTACTGTCAGTGATTATCACTAATTCTCCAGAAATTCTTCATCTCAGTTGAGTGAATTTAACCAAAAAAAAATTTGATAACTTTATTTCAATATAATTTCTTCCTCTAAACACAAAAACACATTTTATGTGTTTAGAAAGCATTATTAAAAAACAGAAGGGATACATAGGTTACATCAGGCTGTCAAAGGGGTTCATGACATTTATAGGCTTGGATAATCACTTCTCTAGAGTTACCATTTTCTCACCTGTGAAATTAGAAGATTTGGACTATATGGTATCTAAGGTCTCTTCCAGGTCTGATATTCTATGCTCTATATTTGAAATTCTGATATTCTATGATTCTTCAAGATTATGCTCAGTGCTCAAATGTATAATATAGATAGTAAGTACTATCAGAGTTCAGAGAATGGAGCTTTCTCCCTCCTGTGGTAATTGATGAAAGCTTTCTAAAGAAAGTGTGAATTGATTCCAGGAGCAAATAATGCAACATACCATAACCCATGACCCAGAACTAAAGCAAATCATTTTCTTCCATGTAAAATCATACTTCAGTTATCTACTTCCAGTTAAATAAAAATAATAAATGTAGTTGGGAACAAGTAGTTACTTGAAGGACAAATGAAAAGTCATATTAACTTGAAAATACATTATATATATATATATAGTGGCCCATATTCTCAGGTCTGGGTTTATACAGATTGGGTTAAATTTTGATTGGGGGAGGAATAGGAAATCTTCAAAGCATTCTCTTTGGCTCATGTCCTAATCCAGTGTCTTCCCTACAAACCACAAAAATATAGCAGTCCCCATTCTAAATCCATCTTCTACCCAGCTGTCAAATTGATCTTCCTAAAGCAAGGATTGGTCTATGTCACTCTCCTATTTGATAAATTCCAGAGGCTTCCTTTCACCTTCAGGATCAAATATAAAATCCTGTTTGGCTGTAAAGCTCTTCATAATCTGGTTCCTTCCAACTTTTCCAATATTTCTTCTTATACCTTCTTACTCCAAGTACTCTGTAATCCAGTGACATCAGTCTCTTTAGGCTTCAAGTATTTTCACTAACTCTCCCCCATGCCTGGACTTTTCTTATCACTATCTCCTGGTTTCATTCAAATCGATTCTTCATCAAGAAACCTTTCCCAATCCTCTCTCATGATAGTGTCTTTTATGATTATCTCAAAAACCTGTATAATGATTGGTTTTATGTAGTTGTTTATATATCATTTCCCCATTAGCCTGTGAGCTACTGAAAAGAAGGGACTGTTTTGCTTTTTTTTCTATATCCCTTAGTTCTTAACAGTTCCTGGCACATAGTAGCTGCTTAATACTAGTTGATTGATTTAATTTTTAACCTTCACTAGGTTTATATTTATTCTCAATATTTACTTTTCAAAGGATAAAGGTTTCCTCATTCCCAAAGGTCTTCAACCCAAATTGACTTCAATACTTCAAAATAACTTATGATTACAGGAGCAGCTAGGTGGTGCAGTGGATAGAGAGCATCAGCCCTGAAGTCAGAAGGACCTGAGTTTAAATCTGGTCTTGGACACTTAACACTACTTAGCTGTGTGACCCTGGGCAAGTCACTTACCCCCAATTGTCCCAGCAAAAAAAATATAATAATTTATGACTACATCAATATCCCAAGGCCACTCAGTCCTGCAACTCCTCTGTTTGTTTAGGAAATGATTCCATAGGATTGATAACATTCAATGCCCAGATTAGGTGGTTTTATCCTTTAGGGCATCTACCCTGAAGTTGAAAGTCAGGCCTGCTCTATCTCCATGGATGGAGCTCAAATATTCTATTTTGTGAGTACAAAAGACCAGATGAGAGAGGGCCTATGTCTCCCCCTTTAATTCCTCTCCATAGGTTAGGCTTCCAAGGTCCCTTAGTTCTTTTACAGGACCTCCAGCATTGAATTTGGATCACATATGAATTTGAGTTAGAGGACAGAAAAAGACTAGATTACATAGCTAGTGATAGAAACATGGATGTTGAATTGGCATAGCTCCAATTGGAGAAGTTACTTTACCCAAGATTACACAAGTAGTAAATAACAAGGTCAGGATTTGGATCTATATCTTCTGAATCTAAATTCCACACTCTTTTCACTGTGCCATAATGCCTCTCTTTGATTTACTTTCATGATTCTCAGCAGAAACCTAGGCTCTTCCCAAGCAGAAATAAGTCTCATAGGATTAGAAGATTTCATTCACTCAACACATTTATTAAATGACTACTGTATGCATTGTCCCTTGCTCATGGCCAGGAAGAAAAAGGCAGATATAATACCATCTCCCCAGTGATAACTCTCTTGCTCTCAAGAAGCTTGTGGCCTAATTTTTTTGGGGGGGAAGCAAATATGGTTGCAAATAACTGAATAGAGAGAAATAACATAAAGGAAAGGCAGAGGTCCAGGGGAAGTTCCATGAGAAATTTGAGACTATGAAAGAGCTCTTCCAGTTTCCCGGAGAAGTTGATACATAAACTGCTCCTTGAAGAGAGGGATTTAAATAGATTGACTTGAATAGAAGGAGGACAGCAAAATTACAGAGATAGGAGAGAACAGGACAAGAATGGGGGAATAGTAGAGTGTAGAGAAAGGGGAGAAAAATAGGAGAGGGGGAGAAAGTGGAAGGGGAAAAGAGAGAAAGGAGGGAGAAAAAAGTGGGAGGAGTGGAAGGGGAGAGAAAGGGGGAGAGAGAGAGGAGGAGAGAAAGTGAGAAGGGGAAAAGAGGAGAGGAGTAAAGGTGGAAGGGGGAGAGAGAAGGGGAGAGGAAGGAGAGGAGAGAGAAAAAGGAGGGGGAGGGAGTAAAGTGGCGAAGGGAAAGGAGAGGGAGAAAGTGGGAAGGGGAGAACGGAGACAGTGGGGGAGGGGAGAAAGAGTCACGGAGCCTAGGGCGCGAGGCGGTCGCTCCCGCGCATGCGCCACGCTTTGCCTCAGCTCCCAGAGCGCGGCAGCTGTGGGAGAAGGGAGTGATCTCGGCTTAGAGAGGCGGCGTCTCCTCGGCTCCTATCGCTTCAGAGCCTCAAGCAGGCATCGGGGAAAGAAGATAGGGGTAAGGAGAGGCGGGGCGAAGCCGAGAGGCGACGGAAACTGAAAGGCGGGATCTTGAGGAGAGGAGACCCACCCAGTCAGGGCAGCGCCTGGACTTATCCTCAGAGCTCCAGGAGGACTCCCCGCTTCCCGATTTAGGGGCCGAGTGGCGCGCTCTGTTTTCTTCCTCCTCCTCTTCCTCCTTCTCCTCCTGTCAAGCATAGCCCCGCCCCTCCCGTTCCAAGCCCGGCCCCTCCCCTTGGGCTCTAATGCCTGCTCAATGTCTAACTCTGTGGAACTTGGATGACGTCACGTCACAGCTTACCTGGAAGGGGAGCGGGCGGGGCCCCGCTCTGTCTCTGTGACGTAAAGTTCTCACAAGTGGTCGCCTTCAAGGTTGTGTGCACCGTCCTTTCACTGACCATTAGACTTTCTAAAGGCTTTCTTTCGCTTGGTATCTCCTGAAGATGAATTCTTATCTTACAACTCTGATTATCTGCATTGCCTAATTCTGAGTCCCCATTACATGTATTACCGTCCCCATTATTTAGGCCTTTGGTCTAGATGTTACCATCCATCCTCTATGGTCCTTGTGTGGTCCATGTGCCATCTGCCCTACAGGGTCAACAAAGATTTCCATTCAGAGATTATAGAATTAGATTTACAGCCGGAAAAGACTGTAAGAGGCCATGAAGACTAATCCTTTGAATTTACAGATGAGAAACCGAGACCCAGAGAGGCTAAATGTTTTTGCCAAGTTCACATTTAAAATAGGAGGTAGAATGTGGATTCATACCTTCACCCTTTAACTACAAATCCAGGACTCTGTACCATCTTTCAAGGTATCCCATATTATTTTGACATGTATATGAAACACCTTTTTGAAGAAGAGCCATAAGGCAGCATTTTGTTTTAACAAATGGTTTTTTATGCTGAACAAACATCACATTAATATCCTGTATTTTCTATACCTTTGAATTTTGTGACTGTAAAAATGTGGGCTGCTAAAGATTATTATTTGTAAAATTTATCAGCAGCAATCAAGATGTACTAAGTGACTATTATGTGTCAGGTATTGTACTACAGGTTAGGTATTCAGGTACAAAGCATGAAACAGTACTTATTCGTAACAAGCTCCCATTCTAATGAGAAAAATAAGAAATACACAGAAAATACAAATAGCATAAATATGCTTATTTATGTACATATTTAGACATATAGATACATGCATATACAAAGTAGTTAAATATAGGATAGTTTTAGAGAGAGGGCATAGGCAATTGGAGAAATCGGGAAAATTCTTTGTGCATAATATGGTGTTTGAGTAGAATCTTAAAGAGAGGGACTCTGAGTCAGAAGTAGGTGAGAATACATTCCAAGTTTGGAGGACAGCCAGTGCAAAGGCATAGAGATGGAAGATGGAGTATCCTAAATAAGGGACAGAAAGAGAAGTTCAGTTTGGCTGGGTCACACAAAGTTCTAGAGGGGGAATAACATTCACTGAGACTAGAATGGTAAGTTGGGAACAGATTATATTGGGCTTTAAAAGCTAAACAAAAGAATTTATATTTTATTCAAAAAGTAATAAGAAGCCATTTAAATTGGTTGAAAAGTCATGGTCAGATCTGTCCTTAAGGAAAATTACTTTGGCACAAAGTCCAGCAGAATGAACTTGGATTAGTGAGAGATCTGAGACAAGAAAACTAATTAGGAAGCTGTTGCCTAAGCAAGAGGTTATAAAAGCCTGAACTAAGATGATAACTGTTAGAGTGGAGAGAAAGTATTAGATACAACAGGTATTGTAAAGGTAGAAACAACAAAATATGATTGAATACTTAGGATTAGGAGATGTCAATATTACAAACTGGAGACACTGGGAGGATGATGTGCCTTCTACAGAAATGTGAACATTTGGAAGAGGGAATGATTTAGTGATAAAGGTAATGAGTCCAGCTTTAGACAAAGTGAATTTTTTTTTTTTGCAGTTCTTGAATCTTTTTTTTTTAATTTTATTTTATTTGCATAACATATGTGTGGGTAATTCTTCAACAATAACCCTTACATAGCTTTCCGTTACAAATTTCTCCCCCCACCTTCCCCACCCCTTCCCTAGATGGCAGGATATCCACTACATGTTAATTATGTTAAAATATTGGCAAATCGAATATATGTATACATATTTCCAAACTTATCATTGTTGTGCAAGAAAAATCTTATCTACACAAACGATATATCAGATAAAGGAAACACAATGTAAGCAAACATCAATCAAGGAGTATGAGAATGTTATGTTGTGGTCCACATTTCGCATCCCTCTCTCTGGGTGTATTTGGCTTTCTTCAGTGAACAATTGGAGGTGGTTTGAAAAATATCATTGTTGAAGAGAGCCATTAGACAAAGTGAATTTAAAGTGTCTTTAAGACATCCAATTAGGGAATGTGATATGGGGGATGAAGGAAAGTTCAAAGAGGAAAACAACTAAGAGGCAATAAATGTGTCACAAAAATGCAGAGAGGAAAAAGTATCTAAGGTAACCAATTCTTTCAAATGCAACAGATTGGTTGAGAAGGATTAGGACTGAGAAAAATGAGATAACTAATAACTGATAACTAATAGATCATTTCTGACATGGAGAGAGAAGTTTCATATGAGTGATGACAAAGTTAGAATGCAAAAGGCTAAGGAATGAGCAAGAAGAGAGAAAGTTGAAGCAGTGAGTATAGACAATTTTTTCTAAGAGTTTGAGTAACTAGGAAAGATACAGGATTATAATTTAAGAAAATTGCAGGGTCAAATAAAGAGATTTTTTTGTTTGTCTTTCTAAGAATGGAGATTTGTAGATGTTTTAAGTCAGCAAGAAAGGAACTGATTGATAAGGGGATACAGTCTGCTAAAAAAGACAAGTTAGGAATGTACAAGTAGAGAGTTTGGTCTTAGCAAGGAGAAGGGCCATCTCTTTATCAGATTGGAAGAAATGGAAGAGTAGGAGATGATAGCAAGCAGTTTTGAGATGAAGAGAATGAGAGAATGATTAACGTCCTCTATTTTTTCTGTAAAGTAAGAGGCAAGGTTCTCAGCTGAGGAGGGGAAAGAAGAGATGTAAGAGGCTCTAGGAGGAAAGAAAAGGTTTGAAGTAATTTGGGGTAAAAGATTGGGTACCAATTAGGGAGGGATTCAAAGGACTCCCTTGCTATAGTGAGGACTCAGTAGAGGTTGAATAATATGAATGGGTAATGTACAATTATGAGACTTCCCTCTAGCTCTGTTCATCAGTTTGTTACTAAAAGCAGAAAATAAATATGATGTGAACAATCTAGAGAGGAGGTTTTAGAAGAATGGTGATAGGACTAGGAGACAAAGAATTCTAGAAGAGAGAACACTTGAAATAGCTAACTAGTGGGGTGAGATTGGAAAATATTAAAGTCATATTATGGGTAATTCTGAGGGGTGAAGGGAATGAAAGTCATAATGAAATCAAAACCTAAGTATTGTCATCTCATATCTTCATCAAGGATGTCCCTTATGCAATTTGTATGTCAATTTTTGAGGAGTCCAGACTGAGTTTATTCTTGAGGGAACTGCCATTAAATAAACTCCTTCTGCCCATGCAGATTGGTAACTTCTGCAATTTAAGGTCATTGAGAATTGTCTGGGGATATTGAGAGATTTGCTTAATGTTGCACAGATTTGCCCAATATCGCACAGACTATAATTATATAGGAAAGTGGATGGGATAGGGAGGGGAATGGGAACTAAGTTCTTAGTTTGAACTGAGTTCTTCCTGACTCTAAGGTCGGTTCCCTTCTATTGTGCCGTACTGCCTGTCATAATAATTGTTTTCATAAAAGTTTTGTAGAAAAGATAAATTAAACTTATGGGCCCAAAGTTTTTAATATTCTCAGCCACCTTTTTAAATAATGAACTGATTTTTTCAAAACAAAACCTATTTAAAAAATAATGTTTTTTATTAGTGCTGATTATTTTTCTAGTTTTTAGCTTTCTTCCTCTCTTTTTTTATTCTCTGTCTTACCTTTTTTCTTCAGTTGAAAAAAAATTCTGTTTAAGAAGTCAGAGAAACAATTCAATTCACAGAAATTTTGTCATATTGTAAGAGATTAGCAGTTTACCTAAGCATTCAGACATCTATTTCCATGTTTGCCAGCATCAGAAGCTTCTGATTTAGTGTGGACATTTGTTCTGTCTTCTACCGCTTGTTCTTTTCTTGAATTTTTTTTCTTGTATTGTGTTGTTTTTTTTTTCTTTTCCAAACCCCATTTTATCTTTCTCTTTTTTAAAAACTTGATCCTTTTCTAAAAAGTTGTTAAGTAGAAAAGATTTGTGTCAACGTGTTTATAAATCTAAAGTGAAAATTCTGGTTTTGCTTATAATGTCAATTTAATTCTATATTCTAGGTAAGAATCAGATATTCTAGATAAGAGTTTAATTTAAGCAATAGGTAAATTAGGTGGTTTTATAAATGTTGATAAGCATTTACTGAAAGAACTTCAGATTTTCTTAAAGTACTTTCTTTGGTGAGGCAATTGGGGTTAAGTAACTTGCCTAGTCTCACAACTAATAAATTGTGTCTGAGATTGGATTTGATTCAGGTCCTCCTGACTTCAGAGCCAGTGCTCTATTCACTGTGCCATCTACCTGTCCCCATCTTATAGTACTTTCTTTGGACCTCTCCTTTATCCCATCACATTCTATCTTGTTTCACACTTATTTGTAAACATGTCATAGGTACAACCTGTCATGTATAAAATACATGCAACCTATATTATACATGTATGCATAGACCGTACCATGTGTTATATAAGTGTATGTCACATACTTATTTTGTGAAATCATATATACTTAAGTACATGTCATTGACATGTTCATATTTCTTTGTGTTCATATCATATCTACCCTATTAAATTATAAGATCTTTGAAAATAGGGATTGTGCTGTTTTTTTATCTTTGTATCTCTACTACCCAGCATAGTGCTTTATACATACCAGGCTCTTAGTAAATGTTTACTGAATTGAATGATACTGTCTGAAGATGCCAATATTATATTTCTAAAAGAAACAAACTTTCTTTAGGATAGGATGAGAAGATTTTGAACAAAAAGGGATGTTAAAGATCATTTAGGTAAAGCCCCTAATTTTAAAAATTAGGGAAACTGAGACTCAGGCAAACAATTGCCTAAAATTATTTTGATTTTAAGTGGTAGAGTGAAGAGGTGAAGCCAAAATCCCTGATTACAAATCCAGTTGGATTAAAAGTTTGATCCCATTTTAAATATCTTCTTTTACTGTTCTTTCCAGCTCATTAAATCCAGCTACGAAATACAGGCAACATGTTCTATACACATTTGCTTATGAGCAAGCGAGGGCCATTGGCCAAAATATGGCTTGCAGCTCACTGGGAGAAGAAGCTCACAAAAGCTCATATATTTGAATGTAATTTAGAGGCAACTATTGAAAAAATCCTGTCACCTAAGGTATGTAATTGGTTGAAGTAGAATCCTATTTGTGGGGAGGAAAGAGATTTTAAAAAACAATTGGATGGACCGTGGACTTTACTTTATTTCCCTTTTCTAAATTCCTGTAGCATCACTTTTCACATTATTCATTTTTGGCACCTAGTCATATACCAATGTTCATTCAATAACCGTCTGTTGAGCAATTACCACATTCAAAGTATTGTACTATGTTCTGTATCTGGTATAATTTAACTATTTCATAGGTTCACTAGAAAGATTCTTATAAGGTCATCTAGTCCAGCCCCCTTATTTTGTAAATGAGGAGGCTGACTTGCCCAATGTCACACAGGTTATAATAATAAGGAATCATTGGGATTCCAGCTCAGGCTTATAATTTCAAATACAGGATTTCATCTACAATAAATACAACACGACTATGTTTTCTATTTAGGTAACAACATATGTACATAGATTGGTACCTGAAAAGAAGAGACAATGTTAGACCATGTTTTAATTCTTATTATAAACAATCCATTTCCTCAAGTGCAGTGCTGTGCATGTAGTATACATTCACTAAATGCTTGTTGAATGAATAAAAAAAAATATTTAATAAACCTTTATATTGTATAATTCTTATAAGAGTAATACCATATTATTATTTTCACTTAAGTAGTTCATTGCTTTCAGTGAATATGAGAAAACTTTGAATAGTTGAAAGAAGACAACTGAGGAAATCCTTTTGAAAAGATAAGGAAATACCTTTATCTGATTTTTCTTTCTTGTAAATACGATTTTTCTTGCACAAAAATGATAAGTGTGGAAATATGTATACATATATTCGATTTGTCAAGTATTTTTAACATAATTAACATATAGTGGATATCCTGCCATCCAGGGGAGGGCTAGGGAATAGGGGGGAAAAAGTTGTAACAGAAAGCTTTGTAAGGGTTAATGTTGAAGAATTATCCATACATATGTTTTGCAAATAAAAAGTTTTAATAAAAAAAGAAAAAAGAAAAGATAAGGAAATATCTAAGAAATGTTTTTGTAAAGATAAGTAAATATCTGTGATCTTTAAACAGATATAATTCTTATTGACTTGATAATTTCTAAAAAAAAAATTTATTTCTGTATCCTAAGTTCCTTATAAACTGATATTCTAAACAAACTAACTCTCGTATTTTTTAAAAGGTAAAAATTGCACTGCGGACTTCAGGACATTTACTATTAGGAGTGGTTCGAATCTATCACAGGAAGGCAAAATATCTTTTGGCAGACTGTAATGAAGCTTTCGTTAAAATGAAGATGACCTTTCGCCCTGGTATATAAAACTATGGATTTGTTTTATTCTTTTTGGTGCTTTCTTATATTTTAATTTTATTTGGAAAGTTCCAGTTTTAGGCCCAATATTGATTTCAAAGTAAATGTTGTGAAATTGAAATTCCTTTTGACTAAAATCTAAATTTCAAAGACTAGGGTCTCATTTTTTAATGATTTTTTCCTTCCATGTTTGCATAGAAAGGTAAAAATTCTTCTCATATTTTAAAAAATATTTAATGTATCTAATAATATTAAAACCACCCAAAATGCATAATAATATTCCTTAAAAAAACTCAAAAGATAAAATAAGGTTGATTAAAAATAACTGTTACTAATTTTAAAAATCTTTTAAGGGCTTCAATCATTTATGAAGACATTCCAAATGTCAGAGTACAGTTGTGATAGTTAGAAAATCTTAAAATATAATTTAGTTACATTATGCAATTTTCAGGTTTTTTTCTCATTTTTCATAATATTAATGAAAGTTACCAGTGAATTTATAGTTTCATTACATATGGTATATAATTGACAATATTTTACTTCCCACAGTATCACTATTTACTTGACCAGCCTGGGTTTAAGTATGAAAAGAGCCCTGCACTTGGTTTGAGAAGACCTAGATTCCAGTCCCAAGGGTACAAATTAACTAGTTGTGTGACTTTGGACAAACTATTTAATTTCAACAAGCATAGATTTCTTCTTATGTATTATAGGGATAATACTTGAAATATAAGAACAAATGAGATTATTTATATATGTATACATATATGTATGTGTGTATATTCATGTATATTCATATGTACATGCATGTGTGTTTATGTAAATGTGGTTTTAAATTTTAAAACACTATGTAAATATGATTGTTATGTTTATTTCCTTTAGGACTAGTTGATCTTCCAGAAGAGAATTTTGAAGCTGCTTATAATTCTATCACATTACCAGAAGAATTTCATGACTTTGATAACCAGTTACCCATTGTGAAGTAAATTATTTTTCTTATGTTTCCACATCTCCAGTAATAGCCTACTCCAGTATCTTTTCATGGCATAATTGTGACTTGGGTTCTTAGCATATTTGCCAATTCAGTACAAACCTATCACACAATTCTAGGTACTAGCTTAGCTAAGTGGATAGTGACCCATCACCAGAGGTTGGACACCAAGAGAGGAGTTTTTCTGGCTCTGGTAGATCATAAAAACAGTCTATTAAGGCAGAGAGAGTTTATCATCTCCATTGATGGAGGGTATACTCACACTGATGCATCATGAATCTTTTGAAATCATACAGTATTTTTCCATATATATCTTGGTTAAACGGGGTCTTAAATTTTTTTCTTATATGTTTAATGTTTACATTTTCTTCAGAGAAATGGATTAAGTTTTAAAGAGGATTACCTATAACTCACCAAATATATGTCAAAAGTTTGAATTTATTATAATGATTCCAAGTACAGTGACAAAAGTCAACTTTTCTCTTATTGAAAACATGTTTTCTGGTTCTCTGATGAAATACAAAGGAATGGAGGGCATTAAAATTGTTAAAAAAAATTGAACAGTTTTGAAGATCTTGAAATAATTTCTTATAAATTGTTTTATGAGCCCAGGAAAAGGAGAAGGTGGTGTTGATTTACAGCTCATAATTATTAAATATGCAATGCTAGATAAAAATGTGAAACCAAACCAATATATAAATGTGTCACTTCACTGAACTCACACAATTGGTGCCTATACAGTGCTGAAGGGAAGCAATGACAGGAGAGATTTCAAGAAAGATACTTTGTAACGGGATCAAGCAAAGAGAATTTTTGTCTAAACTTGTGAGACTTCCATTTCTCCTCAATCTTGGTCTTATCCTCTAAATTGTAAACATAAAATGCATGGGCAAATTTGTACTTTTGACTAGTTGCTATCATTCATCAAGTTATTTGCCAAGACAGGACAATATTTTGCCAGTATTTGTATCAGTGTATATCAGTTGAAAAAAGTTCTGTGGCTATCTCATATAATTTATTACTATGGAATTAACTAATGATTCACAAAATATACAGCTAATAAAATAATGATCTTATATTTCATATTTTTAAAATGAAATCATATAGGGAGTAGGGTATAGACTCTCCAACCTAGTTATAAAATCATGGTGTTTCTCTTCATGCAATAACTTGCATTTTAAATTTTTCTTTAGTGCTATTGATGTTTCAGAGCACTTTACTCTGCACCAGAGCAAAGCTGAAGACATTACACTTAGAGAAGATTTCAGTAATGATCTGCTTTTTCAAGCTGGAAGTTTTGGTGAGAGTATTTTAGAAGTCAGAAAATAAATCATAAACAAGTTTGCTTTTATTTCTGTGCTGAATATACACCAGAAGAAATAATTTATCTTCTTGAATCTAAATTGTGTCTTGGGTCTACTCTCCTTATACTGATGCTGACTTTGGCTAAATCCTTATTTCCTCATGCCAGGAGAGCTGTAACAGTCTCATACTAATCTTCTAGTTTCTTATCTATTCTACTCATGACTCTTTGTGAACTGTCATTTTCAAAATCTGTTTCCATCCTTAGGACCTATAGAGGCTTCCTGTTATTTATCAAACCTAAAATCCTGGCCTAAAGCCTTCTTCCCCTTCCATTTCTCTTTTATCTTCCAATATCTATTTTGTGTTTCTGCCAAGCAAATTCACTTGTCACCCCCCCATATATTTCCTATCTTTGTGCTTTTGTCTTTTCTACTTCTCTAGTAATCCATATTTTCCTTCAAAAACATTCAAGCCAACTCCCTTCAAGAAGTCTTTCTTTAATTCCACACCATTCTAATGACCTGTGTGCTTTTTCTGTTTATTTACTCATTTTGTCCTATAGTAAATCATGCATTAAACTATTGATTTGTAAGTACTTTTATATTCTTCATGTATGTATTCCATTCAACAAGCATCTATTAAGAATAGCTAGCATTTATGTAATGCTTTAAGGTTTACAAAGCATTTTATACATTCCATATTTGATTCTCACAACCACCTTATGAGGGAGATGTCATTGCTATTGTTATTATGATATTCTACATCTATTATATATGCAAGGTAATCTGCCAGGCACAGCATGAATGGTTCCTACCCTTCTCCAACAACGGATTACTAGAGGCTTAGATAGTTGGAATAAGACATGTAGACAAATAAAAATAGTACAAGGTAAGGATGATGTATACTGTGAGTTTGAAGCCTAGCTCCATCATTTATAAGCCTTTTATTTATAAATGAGATCAATTTAATTATCCTCCATGAGTTTCTAGTTCCTCATCTATAAAATGACTACTTATGGTGCCTACCTCATAGGGTGGTTTTGAGGAAATATTTTGTAAACTCTAAAGTACTAAAACAAGGTGAGTTATTTTCCTCAAATAAATTATAAAACTGAAGGTGGAAATCTTTCTGGGAATACTGCCTTTTATTTCTCAATACAGAGAAGGTAGAGATAAACTATACAAAAGAAATAAAAGCCAAATAATTCTTGCAGCCTCAGTTTCCTAAACTATAATGGTAGAGTGTGAACAATATGATCTTGAAGGGCCTTTACAGACCTAGATCTACAAATTTATGATGATTTACCATGCAAAATTATAAGCAATTTTTCATTGCCAAAATATCCCTTCATTTCATAGAATCCAATAAGTAATATTGTTAAACCATAGTAGATTTTCCTCTTGGTTCAGGGACTTGAAATTTCAGACAGAGTCCCCTGAAATCTGTCATTGACACAAAATAAGGAAGAAGGAAAAGCTTAGAAAGTACTATCAAGAACACAAACTTTCAGCCCTGAAGTCAGAAGAACCTGACTTCAAATCTGTTCTCAGACACTTAACATTCCCTAGCTGTGTGACCCTGTGCAAGTCACCTAACCCCAAATGACTCAGCAAAAACAAAACAAAACAAAAAACCCCACAAACTTTACTGATTTCTGATAAAAATTCATCATAGTCAAATTCCTTTGGTGTTTTCTGGATCTAGAACATCAGGCAGTTTAGCAGAGTAACCAAATACACAATTTGTTTCCTGGCATTCTTCTTTAGTAGAAGATTTCAAAGATATTCAAAGATAAATACTCAGCCAAAGAGAAAGGTATCTAGTGACATTTGACCTCTGCAACCACACTGTTTTGCTATGGCAAGATATCATCTTCCCTTTTCCTTCTATATATACTTTGATGTAATATATAGGAAGTATGATCAGGACTAGTTTCATACACAAACAAAATGCACCTTCCTTTCTCCTGTTTTTATATATTAGCTTGCAAGAAGTCTTTAAGTAGAAGAAACACTAGTACCCTACTCAGGGCTATTGACTCTATTACTGCTTATCCTGCTTCACAGTTTAGCTATTCTGTCTTCCTTGCTGTCTTAGTACTTAGTTATTTGTGTCTCTTAAGTGCCCATAGGCAAAGTTATAATAATCATTTAATGATATGGGAAAATCTGTTTTAGTCTTTCTATATGTATGTAATATTGTCATTTCTGATCTGATACAAAGCAACAAGTATTTTTTGGGGTAAAAAGTTACTTTATTTAACTCTTCTTTTTTCCTATAAAAGATTAATTTTTTGTCTTACCATAAAAGACTCAATATCTTGAGTGACACTGTTTTAATTTTCTGGTTAATGTTGAATTAAATTTTTCTGTTTTCAGCATAGACCTAATATATTTGCTATTATGTATACCTCTATGAAGTTATAGACATATCTCAGGTCTTACTTATTCTGGTTAATCATTTCTTTAGGTGACGAATCTGAACTACTTAGGAAAGAAAGCTTTTTTGATGAGAACTTATTGACACGTAATAGTGCAATTTTGGCTGGACACAGTTTTGCAAGTCTCTTTGAAGAAAAATCTATATTATTTGACACTGGAGATGGATTTGGGGATGAAGGAGCTGCAGGGGATATGATTGGTATGGTTTAAAACTAAACTGACAACAAGTGTTTCATTTTAAAGGCTACTTTGTCTAATAAAATTATAGATTATATTGAATTTTCAGATATGTTCCTAAAACTTCCCATTCTTTCTTCCATTACTTCCAAACTAAATAGTTTCTAATGAAGTTATAATATTCTTTCTCACCAAACCCTTCTAGTTTTACCCTTAATCTTATACCCTTTTCATCTCCCCGATAGATATTCCCACAATTCCTTTGTCCTTAATCTTTTAGCCTTTCCAATTTACTGGCTCCTTTACTGTAATTTATAAACTCACCCTGGTTGTAGGTTTGTTGGGTTGTAGGTATTTGTTATGTTGTTTATTGCATTTGAAAATTGCAAGAAAGGAACCAACAAATTGAAAGGAACTTAAGTATTCCCTTTTCATTTTAAAAAACTCACTACAGCCTACTACCTTCTCAATCTATATCATTTATCTCCCTTTCATAGCCAAATTCCTTAAAAAAAATTTTTTTATTTGTTCCAATTCCAATTCTCCCTTCCCAGCCCTTTGCAATCTGCTTTCTGACCCCATCATTCAATTGAAATTGGTGTCTCCTAAAATCTCTTAATTGCCAGATACAAGAGCCTTTTCTCAGTATTCATCTTTGATATTTCATACTATTGGACATACTCTTCTTCTGTCTAAGTTTTCATTGTTCTCTTTTAGTTCTTTTAACTGTCTGGCTACTCTTCAGTTTTCTTTGTCAAATCATATACATATTCCATTCTCTTAACTGCAAGCATCTCCTAAAACTCTTCCATGGACCCTCTTCTCTGACTTGGTGATTTCATTAGCTCCAATGGATGGACTCCCTCATCTATATATCTATGGCTACTCTTCCTTTAAGATGCAGGTCAGATACCATCTACTTTCTTAATTCCCTCAAATGGCTAATATTCTTTCTTCCAAACTACTTTATATTTAAATAACAAGTTGGTGTATATTTGAGTTTCTTAATTTTATATTTGTTCTGTATATACACACATTTATAATTATTTTTCCAATTACAATGCAAGTACCTTGTGAGTAGGGATTATTTCATTCTTTGTACTTGTATCCCTACCATTTAAATAGTGTTTGCTACCAAGTAGATGACATAGATTGCCTCTTAGATCTGGCATATAGATTGCTTGAATTATGAAACATGAATCTGGAAAGATTAGCTAGAACCAGTTTGTACAAAACTGTTTATATTTTATTTTGGAGGCTGTTGGGAGCCACTGAATATTCTTGAAGAGACATGACACAGACCTATATTTCAGGAATATTATTTTGAAGGCTTCATAGAGAGTTGATTGAATTTAGGACAGACTAGAAACTGAAAGTTCCATCAAAAAGGTACTGAAATAATGCAGATGACTATTGTCACCAAATTTGCACTTCATCACTATACCACATTACCTCAGCCACTCAGCATACCTAAAAAAATCTTTCTTTTAAATCTTTCTACCCTCTAATAATTCTGTGTCATGAACCAAAGGAAACATAGACCTGGGAATAAGTGTTTGTTATAGCAGAGCCAAAGTTTATTTAGTTGTTCAGTAAACATTTCTTGAGATGGGAACTTAGAGAAAAGAGATTTTGTTCTAAAAACAAGGACTCAGAGACTAACTATGTAGTTACATATCACAGTGGATAGAATATTGGGCCTGGAATCAGGGAGACTCATCTTTATGAGTTCATACCCAGCCTTGGATACTTAACTAGCTGTGTGACCCTGGCTAGATCACTTAACTCTGTCTGCCTCAGTTTCCTCTCCTGTAAAATGAACTAGAGAAGGAAATGGCAAACCATTGCAGTATCTTTGCCAAGACAACTCCAAATGGAGTCATGAAATGTTGGACACAACTGAAATGACTGAACAACAATAACAAAGAAGTTCTAAAAGACAGAGGTAAAGAAGAAGTACATTCTGGGCATTAAAGAAAGTATGTTTAAAGATCTAGAGATTGGAGATGAAGTGCTGTGTATGAAAGGCTAATTTGGATAGACTTTAAGAGTTCAAAGGGGAATAATGTATAATAAATATAGAAAGATAGAATGAAGCCAGGTTATGAAGCGTTCCAAATGCAATTTGTATTTGAACCCAGAGGTGTGAAGGATCCATTAGACTTTGGATTTATTGAGAAGGGGAAGGACATGTTCAGACTTTTACTTTAAGAATATTTAAGTCTTTTCATCTTTCTAATCCTGTTTTCTCTCCTATAAAATTAAGGGATTGGACTAGTTGATTTTTTAATTCCCTTCTAGTTCTATGTGTGATGAACTTGTTATTAGTCCCTTTAAGCCAAAGTTTTATCATTTAGAAAATGTAAAACATGACTTGTATTGTCTACTCCATGAGGATTTTGTGATGAAAACATTTTGAAAATTATAAATCTTAACATAAATTTGAGGTTTTTATTATTATATATGTACCATATAAGATCATAAGATGTACATATACTAGAGAAACGTTACCAGTTTTCCAAAAATTAGAATTTGATAAAATAAATTTAACACTAAAATTCTATGGAATATAATTTAATCTTGTTTTTGAATCGTACTATAGATGTACAGAATTGCCAGTAAATACAGAATTTAAGTTGATATGTCATGTAATATCAGGAGTAATATACTGAACTACAATATTAACTATGGTTAAATAAACTTATTAGCATCACAATTGCCCTAAATTTGGTTACATTTGATTATATATCATATGGTTTTAGTTTTACAGGTGATATAAAACCAGTGATACAAATGACATAAAACTAAATCAGCCAATTGTTGAAATTGCATTCAACATATTTTATTCAACATTTATTTTCATGAGTATACTTTTTAAACTTTCCATTATAAAGTTACATATTATGTTTTAAAGACAAACTGTTACAAGATGACCATAATATCTTATTGGAAGACTTTGATTTGGAAAAAGAAATTTCTCTGCCTCCCGAGCCTCTTGAATCATCTGAGTCAATAATTGGTGAGTTCTAATATGTATTTATGTATTTCCTGGGGAAAAAAGAACATTCAAATTAAGTATCATAAGCACTAACTTGATATGGTACTATAATATAGAAAGAGATGATAATACCTTCAAGTCTTAGGGTTCTAGGAAAACAGGGTGATCATTTGAGTTCTGAGATGGCATAGCCTGGAAATCTTACTGCCTGGGAAAAGGAGTGATTACATAGTATTAGTTATGAAAGCACTTTTAAGTGATTTACCTAAGTACTATGCTTTTGACATTAGTTGTGTTGACCTATTTGGATATTTCAGGGATCTGTGATTTCATCAGTATAGATGGAATTTTAAATTACAGCTCCTCTACTCATTAGTAGATGGTCTTTATGAATTTTCAGGGCTGAAAAGTATTTTGGGATTAAGTGGTAAAATATGTATTATTTATAAATATGCATATATACATATAGTTTGTAATAATATAACTGCATAGTTAATTATTTTTCCCACTTGAAATAAATATAGACTTAACTCACATAATAATCCTTCAGTTCTTTAATAAGCATTTAAGTATTACAGTTATAATTAACTGCCATTCTGACTCTTCTCATTTTTCAATATTAGATTTTCTTTTGACCCTGGATTAGAAATATGTGCAGAGCAGGCAGGTAGGTGGCTCAGTGGATAGAGCACCAGCCCTGAAGTCAGGAAGAGCTGAGTTCAAATCTGGCCTCAGACACTTAATACCTTCTAGCTGTGTGACCCTGGGCAAGTCACTTAATCCCAATTGCCTCAGCAAAAAAAGAAAAAAGAAATTTGAGCAGAGGAGGAATTATATATGAATATGTAATTATAGTTCCTTATGTATCCATAATTATTGGCAAATAATTTATAGTATGTATCTACTGCTTTTAATTTACTTATAAGGTTACTATTGCACTTAATTCCTTTATTATCTTATACTTTGCAGCACTACTTCTTTGTGATATATTTGTTTTAGTGAGATTATTATTATGTGTTCAATAGGAGAAACAAACAATTCCGAGTCTGTATATCCACCTGACAGTCAGCAAATGAATGAAACTATGCTAATGACAAACGAAGAAGAGGAATTTACCCTTGACCCAATTGATCCTAGAGGTTAGAGTCATGTTTAGTTTTTTTTTCTCGAATATAGAAGTATTAAAACTTAGAACATAATCATATCTGGAATATTATGGAGTATGATAATGTGTTTGAACACCTATGAAGTATAGCAAGGAGTAGGTACAATAATAGAATTTATAACACAATAGGAGTATAACGAAGGAACTGTGAGATGATGCATCTTTTATATTTAGATTTATTAAATTCTATATCCAATTTAGTGTTGTATGAAATTTAAAGGTGGTTAATTGATGAAATGTCTGGAAAAAACCTACAAGGAAATGCTGAAGACTGAGGTGAAAGACTCCCTCACCATAAAGCAAAAGTGTGGAATAGAAGAAACAAAATGACGGTGATAATCTTCACATCTGTGTAGGAATTTGGTGGAGAGAGGGTGGCTAAATCATCTCCATGTACAAAAGAACAGGAGAAAATGGGCTTAGATTGTTGGTGAGAGAGAATAAATAAAACCAAGAAACCTCTTGTAGAGAAGCCTATCAGACACTAGAATAGATTGTGAAGGAAAGTTGTGGAATTCCTTTCTTTAAAGAGCTTTAAAAGTTAGATTAGTATCCTTTTTGGGAGGTAGTTTAGACATTTTTGCCTAAACTACTTCATAAAATGCTGATATTCTATACAAAATTATTAATGTTGGTTCTGTGATAAAATTTCAATGTACATGTCAAAAAATATTCAATACATGTACAATTTTTCTAAATGATAAAAATCTCTTTTATTCCAAAATTTCTCTAACCCTTTTTATCCCAGTGGATATTCTGTACTGCCCAGATTCCCAGGATTTGCATTTATGAATTCCATCAAATTTCAAAATTATCTGTCACCAAATTATTTTGGGAATGCTGGTATAGAAATGACAGAATGAACTATATACTATATGAGCTCTGAAAGTTTCTTCTGCTTCCAGGAGTTCATTACAAAAGTAAACAATATTGTTCCCCCACTGATATCTTTCTGTTATTCACAACTCTAAGTTATGAGAGAAGGCACCATATGTACCATGGTTAGGATTAAAAGTAACTCTGTGTGTGTGTGTGTGTGTGTGTGTGTGTGTGCGCGCGCGCGCGCGCGCGCATGCTCATCTTTCTATCTGTCTTTTTGTCTCTGGTGTGCTATTCCCCCTGATGCTATGAGAGATACTTGTCAAAGTAAATTATTTAAGTTCTACTAGCCACTAAGTGAATCTCCACCTGAACTGAGAAGGAAATGGGGAGGAGCAAAGGGATAGGAATTCTCACCCCATGAAATTCTGCAGGATACATTATTATACTCTTGAGACCCAGGAAGAGAAAAATGCTTCAAAATATATTCTGATATGAATTCCTCAGACACTATTATAGTAAGGAGCTTAACTAATCAAATTTATGTATGCTTCTTAGATATTGCACAGGGAAGGAAAAATAAACATAAGAAGAAAATGCTTATTGATCCAGTGAAGGAAATCAGCAGCAAGACTATGCACAAACAGCTTAGTAACTTTATGGATACACTTACTGTGTTGGAACTAGCACCACCTACCAGACGTTTGATGATGTGGAAGGAGACAGGAGGAGTAGATACCCTTCTGTCAAGTGCTACCCAGTTTCTCATTAATCCTGAGCTTAAAATGGTAAACATTTCTGTCTTTTTATATTGACATAACATTTACATTATATATCAGTAATAAAGCTGTTACACATACTTTTTAAAATACTTAAGATATCAGCCTAGATGGATGCAGTGTAGTTCATTGGGGGAAAAACAAAAAACACCTTTCTTGTAGTTAAAAAAAAAAAAATTAATTCAAGTCCTATTTCCCATATTGTGACCTCTCCTTAGTCACTTATTGTCTCTGAGCCTCAATCTTGTTATTTGTCAAATATGGGTTCTACATTATAGTTTTAGAGCCTGAATGAAATTGGAAGTTCATTTTACAGCTGAGGAGCTGAGGTTCCAACAAGTTAAGTGAGTGACTTGCTTTAAATCACAATGATAATAAGCATCAGAGCCATGATTTGAATAAAAACCATTGGACTCCAAATCCAACACTCTTTCCACTGAACTTGAATGTTTTTCTTTGATCTCTTTTTTAGGATTGTCATGTGAATCAAGGAAAATACTAGATGAAATGTAAATAGCCAAATGCTATAAATGTTCAGTATACATTATATGTTAAATTACTTTTATATCTTGTCACTTCTGTGCATGGTTATATATCATTGGTTTATTTTATGGCATAATTTGCTGATTTTCTTTACTTACAAAAATCCAAGAAACACAAATTTATTTTCACAGTTGTTCAGAAAGTGCTTTCAATCAACTGGCTTTAAACACAAAAGAAAAACTTTGCAGATGGGATCTGAAAAGGAAAATGCAAGAAACAATGACCTGCTAGGTAAGATTTCAAATCCATAGAGATCTCTTTTACACTAAATATAGCTATCCTTTTAGAGTATAAATGTTTCTGTCTAACCCACCCATGTTCAAATTCAGCCTCCAAAAACAATTTTTAAAATTAAATAATTGCTTCTTTGACATTTCATTTTCTTTCCTGATTGATATAATTTTTATTAAAAAGATTTTCTTGATAAGAAGTTTTTCTGTAAGAGCTATGTCTAAAATTTGTTTTTTGCTATTCTGGCAAAAGATTGATTTCAAATTTAAACTTACTACCTGTGTCACATTGGGCAAGTCACTTGCCTTTCGCCTCCTCCCTTCCCCATCCACCTCTGCTCCAGTTTATTCATCTATAGGAGGAGGTATTTGGGTTTACTCTGGGTTTCCATCTTGCTCTAGATCTGTGATGTAATCATTGCTTTCTTAGCCAAACTATGAAGGGGTTGGACTTGGTGAAGCTTGTGATATTTTATTTCCAAATGATTTATATACCCAGTAAAAATTGAAATTAAAAATATATTTTATCTGAGTCAATATACACTTTCAACTTTACTAATTTCCTAATTTCATAGAAGTAGTAAGGTTAATTATATTAGAAACTCACAGTTAAGTACATTATATGTACTTTTAGACAATATGTTCTTTTATTTATTCCATTTCTGGTGCTATGGATGTTACTTATCCATTCCGATCCAGAATTCCTCATCTAGAACATGAGCATAATATCTATAGCTCTTACCTTACTGGAAAGTTATGAGGATCAAATGAGATAAACTAAAAATTACAAACACCCAGAGAAGTTGTCATTATTTGTTCAGCAATGTGGTAAATCAGTCTCTACTTTCGGGACTCCTTGCTTTTGGGAAAAGAATATAAATTTTATTTTTATTTTTATAAATAAGTATAGTTATTCAATTATATAAAGAGGATAATTAAAAAATACCATATAAGACAAAAATCTCCAAAATGGAAATTATGAACTATATATATCTGTAAAATTTTGCTACTTACAGATTATAAAGCCAAACCCTAAGAAAAAAATCTCTACATTGATTTTTGCATAATAGTATCCATAGCATCCTATTTTTTCATAATTTAAAAAAAATACTTCTTTACTGTGTATAAACCTGGATTTGTTGTGGTTATTGTTGTTTTTACATAGCTAAATATGTGTATGTGTATATATAGTTCTGCTGTTTTCTCTCTATATCACTTAATATGATTTCCTATATTTTTTAATTCCTCAGATTTATCATTTAATTATGGCACAATCATATTCTATTTCATTCATATGACCATAATTTGTTTTGCCATTTGCTAATCAATGTATACTTAGCTTAATTACACTTTTTTTTAATAATTCAAATAGTGCTGCCAGAAATATTTTTTTCTAGATAGGTATTTTTTTTTTCCTGTCAGTAAACTTCCTAGAGAATATTCCTAGGGAGGGAATAATGAGAAGAGTAAGCATTTATGTACTGTCTCCTCATACTGCACTAAGCATTCATTCTTGATTTTTTTAATAGTTGTTCTTTACATACATTGTTACAATAACTATATATATTGTTTTCTTGGCTCTGCTTACTTCATTCTGCATCAGTTCATACTGATCTTTCCATGTTTCTTTTTATTTTTTTACATTTGTTATATTAACACATAACACAATTTGTTTAGCCACTTCCCCAATTGATGAGCATCTACATTGTTTCCAATTCTTACTATCAGCAATATTTTGGCATATCTGGAAATTTTCTTCTTAGCAATGGATTCCTTGAGGCCTAAGAGTGGAATCTCTGAGACAAAGGATATGAACATTTTAGTCACTTATTGCATAATTGTACATTGCTTTCTACAATAGTTTCTAAAATACTATTTTACAGCTCTACCAACAATGCGATGGTGTACCTATATTTCTACAACATTTACTATTCTTATTTTTTTTATCTTTCTCATTTGAAGAGTGGGAGATGAAATATTTTTTATTTGACATTCTTGATATTTTTGTCATTCCATGTAAATTTTGTTGTCGTTCTGTCCAATTATATAGTCAGATTATTAGTATTTTGATCAGTACAATATTAAATCTATGGATTAATTTGGGAAGTATCACTGTTAAAAATGTATTAAGCACTTACTATATTCAAGGCACCATGCAAGGTGCTAGAAATATTAAAATGAAAAACAAAACAGTTCCTATCCTCAAGGAATTTATATTTCATTTGATGGGCAGAAATTTAACAAGGACACAGATAGGTTAATACAAAATAATTTCAAGATGGAGAGCTCATTAGCAAGTGAGGGATCAGAAAAGGTCTTATGTGGGAAGTGGTACCTGAGCTGTCGTCAGATGAAGTTAGAGTGTTTTAGAAGTGTGAGAAGTGGAGGTGAAAAGGGAGTACATTCTAGAACTTCTGTACAAAGGCATGAATGCAGGTAACACTGATATGATATAGCTTCTAGGGAAATATAGTGGTAGTTTTGGGGTCCCCTGACCTTGGGAGGCTTCTGTTCTGACAATCTTATCTGATTCCTGGCTTTGCCTCTCCTCCCCATTCAACAAAGGAATGCTATTCTGACAATCTGCCTGATTCTGGAGACCACTCCTAAATTCATTGCTGACTGATAATCTTGTCAGTGAGAACCAAATTCCAGAAACCACCTACCTAGGAGCCATGGAATTAGCATATCTATGATAAAAAGCTGGATAAATGTGTCTCCTTGCTTCTGTTTCTCTGCTGATTTCTTTTGGAAATTCAACTCACTTTGTAATGGCATTACAATTACAATAAACTTTGCCCCTTGACTTGGATGTGGTTTCAAGTCTGCAAATTCTTTTGAGACACCTCATGACATTGCTCTATGACTCCAAATTTTTGGAATCCCTTTTCCCAACCTCAATAATACTAGCCATTCAATTGAAATCAGAAAAGGAGAGTATGGACTGAAAATAAGATAATGATAATAATATCTAGCAAACATTTGTGTAGTGGCTTAAGAATTGAAAAATGCTTTACAAATGTTATCTCATTTATCCTCACAACAACCCTGGGAGATGAGTGCTATTATTATCCTCATTTTACAGATGAGTGAACTGAGGCACAGATGATTTAAATAACTTTTCCAGTGTCACACTGCTAGTTATGTGTGGGTATTCTTAATTTATTGATTCTAAACAAGTCAAGCATTCTATCCATGGTACCACTGGAAAGGTAGGTAAGAAAAGAGTTTAAATACTAAACTGAGGCTTTCATGTTTTATAATAGAAGAATGACTTATTCAGATTTATTTTTCTTTCAAGTCTTTGCTATATTTGTTGTAATTATTCTTATCTTTTGGCATATTCTCTAAATTTGCAATAATTTTGGTATTGGTCAATGATTTATCTGGTTTATTCATTTCTCTAGCTTTAATTCCTGAATTGTTTTTGTTGAAGGGTCAAGCTATACCCCGATGCATTTTTGGGGTGGGAATGATTGGCCTTGTTTCATTCATTCTGGGTCCCCTGGTTTCTTGTATGCTGACTTCTACTTCCCAGGGTTATGGTCAACAAAATCTTTAAGGTTCAGAGAGTTGGAACTTCAAGGTTCTCAATGACATATCAGGATAGAATGTAGCTACCTAGAAATTCTTGGTTCCTAAGCTGATCTCTCTTGCTCCCCCAATCACCTTAGGGCTGTCTTTTTTTTTCTTTTTGCTGAGGCAATTGAGGTTAAGTGACTTGCCCAGGGTCACACAGCTAGGGAATGGTAAGTGTCTGAGACCAGATTTGAACTCAGGTTTTCCTGACTTCAGTGCTGGTGCTCTATCCACTGCGCCACCTAGCTGCCCCACCTTAGGGCTGTCTTAAAAGATCCTTCCCCTCTTCCTCCCTATAGATAGAGAACCCTGAAGGCAACAGGTATCTCTAGAACTTTTCTGTTCATACTGGTAAGGTATAAATTTGTTTGCTAGTGTTAGCACTGCCTTTTCTGGCAGCCCTCTTTTCTCTTGCTCAGGGATTGCTGACTTTGTG
Organism: Myrmecobius fasciatus; assembly: GCA_023553655.1. Lineage (NCBI taxonomy): Eukaryota > Metazoa > Chordata > Mammalia > Dasyuromorphia > Myrmecobiidae > Myrmecobius > Myrmecobius fasciatus. Next base: position 34,579 of record JAJPUD010009275.1, on the reverse strand, counting down.
TGAAGTTCTGAAATGTAAAAAAATATTTACTATAGTTTCTTATTGGTGTATCTGAAAATTTATAGTGTTTGGTGGCAAGTCTGGGGGAACTAGGCAATCTGCCACCATTCAAGGCAGCCATCTTAACCAGAAGTCCATTGCCTAATCATTAATATATTTAAAGATGTTGTGATATCAAGTAAAGGAAAGTAGGGCTATAAATAATTGTTTTATGCATCATGTTGGGCATTTGGAAGTTTGTGGAGAGAGAGGGGAGAGTTCAAGAAGGAAAGACTTACACATATGATCAACAAATGCTTGTTGATTAATTGATTCTAAATATCCTGTAATATTTGTTTTCCAATTCATCTTTTTGCCTAAATCGTGTCCTTTACAAATTGGATGTTGGCAATCTCTGAGTATTAATATTAACTCCCTTTCTTAATTTCTTTGTTGATTCAGGGACTTCTGTGATGGAGGAGCCATGTAACCTGAATGAGTTAATTCATACAAAAATGAGGAAAGATGTAATTGAAGATCTCCCATTGACTCAGTCTGAGAATGGCAGGCATGAAGACAACAATGAAAATGATGACACTATAGTAAGTTTATGATTATTTTGGTGCATATCTATATTTTTACATACATAGAGAAATTCCAGTGAAGAAACTCCTACTACTAAAGCAAAGCAGCAAATGTTCTACAATTTCTAGCCTAAGAGAAGTTTTCTGGGGCACTCATAACTTAAGTGACTTGCTTAGGGTGACATAGTCAGTGATCAGAAAGATGGGGCTTGAATCCAGGTACTTTGGATTTAAAGGCTGACTCCCATATACTATCCTGCACAACCTGATGAATTCATTAAATAAGTACATAAAAGCATAATACTTTATTTTAGTTTACTGTGGGTGATTTTCTCAAACTTAGAACACAAGGTTATGCAAGGATGAATGCTGAAAACTATCTTTGTATGTATTTTGAAAAATAAAAAGCTATTATTATTAAATATATATGCAAAAAAAATAAAATTTTAAAAAATGATTTTTTTCAAGGCTGATCTAAGAATTTTTTGTCTCCCAGTTATATGTTTATACAGTAGTTCACCAATCATGTATTTCTAGTACATATTTTGTTTCACAGGTTTTCTTCAGTAATTATCACAGCTCTACAGGGTAAAACAGATCACTATTGCTGGCCAATAGGTACCTCAGAAAGTAAATTGCAAGAAATGTCATATCTACTTTTAGACTGAAACAAAATTTTGCTTATTATCTTAAATTCTTAATTTATTTAACAAAGATTTATATCATTGAACTACTTGAAAGCTATTGTGCCTGGTACTAGGGAAGATATAAAGATAAATAATATATTCTCCTTATTTTTGAAGAGCTTACTTTCTAGGTGAGGGAAAAATAAAGTATGTAAACAGATTTTTAAAAATTCAGATTCTCTGGGGCAGCTAGGTGGTGCAGTGGATAGAGCACCAGCCCTGAAGTCAGGAGGACCTGGGTTCAAATTTGATCTCAGACACTTAACACTTCCTAGCTGTCTGACCCTAGGCAAGTCACTTAACCCCAATTGCCTTTGCAAAAAACAAAAACAAAAACACAAGAAAAAATGCAGATTCTCATTAGAAGCTCCTTGAAGGCAGAGCCTGATTTTTGTCTTTCTTTGTATCTCCAGAGCTTAACACCCTTAAATCCTTACTGACTGAGCAAGACTTCATGCTCAAGAAAATTTCAGTTTTAAAAATATATATCTACTGTGGAATATTCTTCTAGTTGTCATTTTATTAAACCATAAGAGCTTAAATTTGTAGTTTCATTCAAAAACAAACTAATGCATTTAAAGCTTTTTACCATGCTGCACCATGTTTTTTTTTTAAATTCAGTTTTATTTTATTTTCAGTTCCAATTTCTCTCCCCCCTCCACCCATAGAGAAGACAAGAAAAACATATCATGTATATATGATTATGTATAGTCATGCAAAACAAATTCCTGTATTAGGGATGTCCTCCAGAAGGAAGAAAGGGGAAAAAAAGAGAAAATATATATATTTCTGTTTGTACTCTGAGTCCATCAGTTCTCTGTTTGAAGATGGACAGGATGTTTTATCATGAGTCCTCTGGAATTGGGGTTGGTCATTATGTTGATCAGTTACTAAGTCATTTAAATTTCATTATTTTTAAAATATTGCTGTTATTGTATAAATTGTTCTTTTGGTTCTGATTATTTTATTTTGAATTACATCTTATTAGTCTTTCCAGAATGTCCTGAATCCATCTCCTTCATCATTTTTTAGAGTACAAAAGCATTCCATTACATTCATATGCCATAACTTGTTCAACCATTCCCCAGTTGGGCATTCCCTCAGTTTCCAATTCTTTGCTGGCATTCCCTCAGTTTCCAATTCTTTGCTCTCACACAATAGACTGCAATAAAAAATTTTGCACATATGGGTCCTTTTCCTTTGGGGCATAGGCCTACTAGCATTATTGCTGGATCAAAGGGGATGCAAAGTTTAATAGCTTTGGGGACATAGTTCCAAATTGTTTTACAGAATGGTTAGACCAGTTCTCATCTCTACCAATAGACCACACTGTATTTTATTAGCAACTTAAGAGAATTCAGTATTTGTGGAAAAGAAATCAATAAACAGGTATGTGCAAGATTATGTGCTAGGCAACTTGTCAAGTATTTCAACATTATTAACATGTAGTGGACTTCCTGCCATCTAGGGGAGGGGAGGGAACTGGGGGTAAAATTTGTAATGGAAAGTTTTGTAAAGATCAATGCTGGGGAACTACCCATACATATGTTATACAAATAAAAAGCTTAAAAAAATTTAAAAAATAAAAAAATAAAGATGCACAGAAGTTTGAGGGATGGACAAAAAGAATTCCATCCTCACAATCACTCTATACAAAAAAAAAAAAAAAAAGATTATGTGCTAGGACTATAAAAGGAAGAAAATGATAGGTAAGAATGAGGAAGGTAAGATAGTATGCATCATTTAAATGTTTATTGAACATTTATTTGATAAATGTCTTCAAAAAATATGGTTGATTTATTTCTTTTATGGTAGCCATAAACTACTCTCCCACTTCTAAGCATTCCCCCTATTTTATTAGCTTCCCCTCCTTTTTTACCTTTTCTTCCTTTCCCGAAATAGTGAACAAGCCAATTTTATGTAGTACTATTAGTATTGAAGTTGGGAAAGGACATTTAATTTTGAGTTTTCAACTTTAAGCTCTGTTTTTCTCTTCCTAGTCCCACAGGAGTGAAAGATAACCTCAGATAGACTTATATTATATAAGAATTTGTCTACCACATGAAAATACATAAATCAAATAGAAAAAAAAAACAAATACTCAGAGAAATAAGAACAGAGTGTAACTCATGAGTATATATCTTAAGAGAATGCAATTTCTTGGTAGCTAGAGTATTACCTATGAAAAAACAAACAGTATATACTATCTTGATCCTTGAAGAGTGAAGGAAGTAATTTCAGGAAGTCACATGTGTATGGTTTTTAAACTAACCTATTGAAATGTAATTCATGTGATTAATGTATTTTAGGAAAGAATAAGTACTAGCTAAAAGAATGTTTATCTTTACCTTTTTTCTTTTAACAGGAAGCAATTGAAATGTTTTCTTCTGGTACTGAGAAATCCTTGTCAGTGAATGACGAATTGGAAAAAGATATCGAAAATTGCCAAATTGATTTGGAAAATGTACGTGTGATCCTGAGAAGGTTGCTAGGCAATTTTATTTCCTAAAACTTTTAAGTACTTTATAGTTATTCAACACCTATCTTTGGAGAACTTACATTACATTTTTGTTGTTGTTGTTGTTCAATAGTCAATAGTTATTACCATATTGAGCACTTATTATTGAAGGTGCTAAGGGAATTAAAAAGACAATAAAAATATACTCCCTACACTTTTACAGATTAAATTTAGCAGAGGAAAAATGAACATCACAAATATATCTAAGCCAAAAGTTATTAACTTGGGTTCACGAATCCCAAAAGGATCTATAGATAAATTTTAGGTGATCTATAAACTTGGATGGGAAAAAAATTTGTATCTTTATTTGAATATAATCTCCTTTGTAATCCTATGTGTTTTTGTTTGCTTCTTTGCTTGTTTAATACATTTCAAGGAATTATTCTGAAAATAGTACATAGGCTTTACCACATACTAAAAGTGTCTGTGACACAAAAAAGGACTAAGAATCATTGAATTAAGCATTTGCTAACTTAATGCATGATACAATACAAAAAGGATAAGGGAAAACTTTAGAGCATTATAAGAAAGAAACTGCTTTTGGAGTCAGGAAGAACTGAGTTCAAGTCCTACCTCTGACAAATACTGAGTGAATAATTCTGCGCAAGTCATTTAACTTCTCAATGCTCCAGGTTCCTCTCTCAGAGCAGATACAAATATTCATTGGTAAAGGGAATTTTCTCACTAGGAGTTTCCTATACCAATGAAATCAAGATTCTATGTGTTGTTTTTTAAGTTCAATAAGTAATAAAACAAGTTACCAAGAGTTGGTAACAAGAGTTACCAAGATCTTTGACAGGTTCAAGGAAGGAAAAGTCATTCCAATTGGATAGATTATGGAATGCTTCATGAAATTTATGATATTTGAGCTCAGTTTGAAAGATGGATAAAATTTCAACAGGTAGATATGATTAAATGGTATGAAGGAAGTAGTGAAAATTTATTTAATATATTCTTCTAACAAAATCTAGATGAATGGATACTATATTCATTTGTATCCTATTTTCTCATATTCAATATGTAAAATAATCAACATATAGAGATCCAGATTTATAAAATATAAATTAGGGAGGATTTGTTCATTTTGTTCAAGGTTTCTTTATTTTACCACCATTTCTTTTTGTTCAGTTGTTTTCAGTCATGACCATATGCATGATCATATTTGGGGTTTTCTTGGCAAAGATACCAGAATGGTTTGTCATTTCCTTCTGCAGCTCATTTTACAAATGAGTAAACTGAAGCAAACAGGGTTAAGTGACTTGCCCAGGTCACACAGCTAGTAGAATCGAAGGCCAGAGTTGAACTCAGGTCTTCCTACCTCCAGGCCTAGCATCCCATCTACTACACTACCTAACTTGCCCTCCTTTACCATCATAGTATTCCTTAAAATAGTAAGTTGCCTTAATACATTAGCTTAAAAAAGAAAATGTAAACATAGATTTTTAGGAACATAACTATTATATGGAGAAAAGGTGATTTATTTAAATTACATGAGGCCATTAAGGAAGGGAAAAGTGAATTAGCTAAGTCATAATGGGTTCAGATCAATAGCAAAGCCAGAAATAAAAAAAAAAAAAAAAAACCTGGTTCTCACAACTTCTGCTAGCATATTTATCTAATAAAATGTCAGAGTAGAAAGCATCTTCAGAGAGAAGCAACAGTACTTTTTAGTGGAAATATTATTTACTAACTTAAAGTCAGGAAAGCCCTGAGTGCCCTGAGTTTAAATTTTACCTATCATTCTCACTAGTTATGTGTCATGGGCATTCCAGCAAGCCTCTAAATTTTCCATATTTTACAATGGTCACAATAAAACCTATAGTATTTGACTGACAGATTTGGTGTTATTTTGTTTTCAGTTGTTCAATCATGTTATATTTGTCATGACCCCATGGACCATGTATAGCATACCAGGCCCTTCTGTCTTCTACTGTCTCTTGAAGCTTGTCCAAGTTCATATTTGTTGCTTCTGTGATGCTGTCTATCTCATCTTCTGCCATCCCCTTTTTCATCTTTTCCAACATGAGAGTCTTTTCCAACAAGTTCCATTTTTTCATAATGTGGCCAAAGCATTTAAGCTTCAGCTTCAGTATTTGACCTTCCAGTGAATAGCCTGAATTAATTTCTTTAAGTATTGGCAGATTTGATTTTCTGTCCAAGGGACTCTCAAAAATCACAAAAGCATCACAACTAGAAAACATCAATTCTGTGGCATTCAACTTTCCTTTATTGCCCAGCTCTTACAGCCATACAATACTATTGGAAAAACTTTAGCTTTGACTACCCATCTCTTTGCTAGTGAGATGATTTGTGTTTTTTAGCATGCTGACTAGATTTCCCAGAACTTTCCTTTCAAGGAATTTTAATTTCATGGTTGCAGTTGCTATCTTTGAGCTAAAGAATATAAAATCTGATGCTGTTTCCATTTCTTCTCCCTCTATTTGCCAGGAAGTGAATTTGCCAGGATCAGTTGCCAAGATCTTAGGTTTTTTTGCTGATAAATTTCATGACAGCTTTTATACTCTCTTCTTTCATCCTCATCAAGAGACTTCTTAATTCCTCTTCACTTTGAGAGTGGTATTGTCTGCGTATCTGAGATTATTGTTCTTTCTTCCTTAATTTCTCTCAATTCCAGTTTTGGTTTATTCTAACCTGACATTTTGCATGATGCACTCTGTATATACATTAAATAAATAAAGTGACACCGTATACAACCTTTTCCAATCTTAAACCACTCAGGTGTTCTATGTTCAGTTCTGTTACTTCTTGGCCCAATATAGGTTTCTCAGGAAACTAGTACTCCCATCTCATTGAGGCCTGCCATATTTTGTTGTGATCCATATGATCTAAGGCTTTAGTGTAGTCAATGAAACATAACTAGATGTTTTTCTGGAACTCCCCTGTTTTCTCCATAATCCAACAATGTTGCTAATTTTGTTTTAGTTCCTCTGTCTCTTTGAAAACCAACCTACTCTTCTGATATTTTTTGTTTCACATATTGCTAAAGCCTAGTTTGTAGAATCTTATGCATAACCTTGCTCATATGAAATGAGAGCAATTATTTGATAATTTGAATATTCCTTGGCATTGCTCTTTTTAAAGATTCACACATAAATTGATCTTTTGCAATCCAATGGTCACTTATGTTTTCCAAAGTCACTGGCATATTGACTGCAGCATTTTAACAGTGTCATCTTTTAGAGTTTTAAATAGCTCAGCTGAAATTCTGTCATCTCCACTAAGCTTATTGTTAGTCATGCTTCTGAAGGCTCACTTGACTTCATTCTCCAGGATGTCTGATTCTATAATAAGCATAGTGGTTATCATTGATGTTAAAATCTTTCTTGTGTAGTTCTTTTTGCGTATTCTTGCTACTTCTTCTTAATCCCTTAGTATTGCACAAACCTTACAGGCAATAAATGTCAGCTAATATTATTTAATATCCTCAATTTACAGATAAGGGAATTGGTCTATCCACTTTTAGAAAATTCTGCTCAAAAATTTATCCTTAATTTATACTGCCCAAGTGAACATATATTCTAATGGGAGACACAGGTGTATGTGTATATATAGCATTATCTTTATGCAGATGATTACGACATCTATATGTCTAGCTGTGTGTTTGCATATTATTTTTAGTTATTTCAGACATTTCTGACTCTTGGCAACCCTATTTGGGGTTTTCTTGGCAAAGATGCTGGAATAGTTTGCCATTTCCTTCTCTAACTCATTTTACATATGAAGAAACTGAGGATTAAGTAACTTGCCTAGGTCATACAACTAGTAAGTTTCTAAAGCCAGATTTGAACTCAGGAAGATGAATCTTTCAGACTTCAAGCCTGACTTTCTATCCACTGTGCCATTTAGCTGCCTTATATAACTCTATCTACAAACAATATTTGTATTTTTTATATATTGACAGGGATGGGGAGAGGGAATTGGAGGATAAGTTACACACAGAGTAAATGGAAGATAATCTTAGCCAATAGCCTTAGTAGTTGAATGGACTTAGAAAGGCCTACACAAAGTAGGATTTGAGCTGACTCTTGAGGGAAACTAAGAAACAGAGGTGAAGAAGGAAAATATTCCCTGACTTGGGAAGAAACAAGGAAGAGGCAGATAGGTGATGTAATGAATAAGGCCAGTGTGCTGGATTGTAGAATATGTAGAATGAAGTATAAGAATGGAAAGGAAAGAGTCAGCTAGGTGGCACAGTGGATGGAGCACCAGCCCTGAAGTCAGGACAACCTGAGTTCAAATCTGATCTCAGATACTTAACACTTCTTAGCTGTGTGACCCTGGGCAAGTCACTTAACCTCAATTGCCTCAGCCCCCCCCCAAAAAAAAAAATGAAAAGGGAAGAAGGGGACAAGCTATAAAGAGCTTTAAATAGTAATGGCTTTTTTATTTGATTCTAGAGGTAATAGGAAGGTACTGAAGTTTATTTTAGAGGGAAAGTTACATGTGTTTTATGAAAATAACTTAGGCAGCCTTGTGGAAGATGAACTGGGACAAGAAAAGACTTGGGGCAGGGACACCAGTTAGAAGGCTATTACAATTTTACAGGAAAGAAGCGAGGGGTAAGAAGGGCCTGACATAGGGTAGTGGCTGTGTGAAAGCAGAGAAGGTAATGTAAATAAGAAATATTGAAAACATCAACTACAAAGAGTTGGCAATTGTTTGGATAAGCAAGAGTGAGGAATTGAAGATGGCACAAAGGTTGTGAACCAGAATGACTAGGAGGATATTGGTGCTCTTCACAGGAAGAAAGAAGTTGGAGAAAAAACTGTTTTTAATGTGAAAGATAATAAATTCAGTTTAGGGGAATTGAATTTGAGATACCTATGGAATATCCAATTCAAAATTTGTAATAGGAAGGTGGTGATATAGACCTAGAAGTCAGGAGAAAGACTAGGGTTGGATATATAGCTCTAGCTCTGAGAATCATCTGCATAGAGATAATCTATCCCATGAGAGCTAATATGGGGTAAACAGAGAAGGAGGCCCAAAACAGAATCTTAGAGGATACCCATAGCTAGTAGGCATGTCATAAATGAACACCCAGTAAAGAAGCCTGAAAAATAGTAATCAGGTAGGAGACAACCAAGAGAGAGTTGTCACAAAAACCAAAAAAGAAGAAAATATCCAGGAAGAGAAGGTAATCAACAATACCAGAGGCAACACAGAAGTCAACAAGGATGAGGATAGAAAAGGCCATCTATTCAATCAACAATCTTATATTCATTTATTCATTAATTTGCTTTATTAAAATGTTATACTTTTAAAGAAAGTTAAGTGCTCATTTCTATTGTTTTCCTTTCCATATACTTATTTTAAGAACTTTTAAGTCTACATGGCATATATTCCTACAATATAATTATAGGAAATAATTTGTATTGATAATAAGGCCCATTGTGGATGACTGAATTTTCTAAGTTTTGTGAATGAGTAGGTTAAAACGTCACCTTCCAAGGATGCCTCTATGCAATGTTTGGATAAAAATTCTTTGTAAATGAAAGTGATGTGTTTTTAATAATTACAGTATAGTTTTCATTATGTTTTGTGTTATGTGACAGTATGCCTAAAATGATCATTTATAAAATTTATGAAAGTAAACATTCCCTTAGTGAAAAAATTTTAATATACTAGAAAAGGACTAAGGCTATAAAATTAGGCTGCTCCTATTCACTTGAAATTTAGTGGATAATAAAAGCAGTTATTCAAATAAATCAGGCCAAAGCCTCTTTTCTACCACCCGAACAAGAATTAAAAGGTTTTTTTTTTGTTGTTGTTGTTTGTAACAGGGTAAAGGGAATTACTTGAATTATTTAAATGTTTTATTTTACTCTTTCACTTTGCATACATAGGTACAATTATATTTATATATGAACCTAGACCACAGGATTTCCAAACCCTTCAGTTCAGCTGTTTTAATAATCCATTGGGATTTTCACACAATTGATTCAGGTGCTAAATGTCCAAATAGATTAAGTGTATAGGCTTTATTGGAGTGAAGTCACCAACTCTACCAAACCTTAGTCTATTTGTGCAATACACATATAGCCACAATTTGGTGAATATTTAATGAAAAGTCAAACCAGGGCTTTTTACTTTCCCCCCCGCAAAAAAATCATGATTAGTAACAAAGTCATTAAATAAGTAAGCAACTGTTTCATCCATACTGAGGACAAGCTAGATGGCAATGTGCTCCAGCTTTAGCAGGAGCAATTTAGAATAAATATTAGAATAAAATCATATTTTTTATCCATCAGTTTGAGAAAAGGAATGGAATGAGAAACAGAATCAAGAGAGTAAGTTATATTTGGGGCAAAATATTTGAGTCCAAAAGCTTTAGTGGAATGGGTGAAGTTAATCAAGAATCCCTGTTTATAAATTCCCTTAATCTTCAAATATTCATAAATATGCCAAAATTTTCTGAACCTCCTAAAAAGCATCTTAACTGAAGAAGCATTAGGAAAGTGATCAGGGTTTCCATGCTATAGAAGAGAAGTCAAAAACATGCCTCATAAACAAAATGAGTTTTGAGTGGAATGGCACCTGAGTAGAATCATAATCTATGTAAATTTGTTTAAATATTTCTTCCCTCTTCGCATGTTTCCAATTAACATTAATTTCAGGTTCCTATTTTGTGCTCCTTTAGAGAATGGAATGATCTCTTCTAAGATTTTAGCTGATAAAAGTTTAATGTTTAAAAGGGACTCTTCAAAATGATAATTAAAAGGATGAAACTATAATTTTGAAATAACAGAATGGCATTCATATTATTGGACAAGGGGAAAATAGACATTCTACTTAAAATGATTTATCTGTTTATTACCTATGAGGGTAGTAGAAAGGCACACTTTTTTTAGAAAGAAGAAAGCATCAAGGAACTACCCCCATTGCCCTATTCCTCCTAAACATGAAAAACTAAACTCAGGGTAGCTAGAAATGAAAAATGTTTGCTTTTAAAACAATAGCTTAGATGATTTAAAAACAATTATTATTGTTCAGTCATGTCTGATTCTCCATGACCCCAGTTGCAATTTTCTATTTTTTTATGAAAGCTTTTTATTTGCAAAGCATATACATGGGTACTTTTTCAACACTGACCCTTGCAAAACCTTCTGTTCCAAATTTTTCTCTCCTTCCCCCATCCCCTCCCCTAGATGTCAGGTAGTCTAATACATGTGAATTATGTTAAAATATATGACAAATTGAATATATTTATACATATTTATATGGTTATCTTGCTGTACCAAAAAAATCGGATCTACAAGAAAAAAACCTGAGAAGAAAACAAAATGCAAGCAAACATCAACAGAAAGCATGAAAATGCTATGTTGTGGTCCACACTCAGATCCCACAGACTTCTCCTTGGGTGTATATGGCTTTCTTCATCACTGAACAATTGGACCAGTTGCAATTTTCTTGGCAAAGATATTGTAATAGTTTGCCATTTCCTTCTCCAGTTTATTTTATAGAAATTGAAGCAAATAGGATTAAGTGACTTGCCCAGGGTCACATAGCTAATACACATTAAAAGCTGGATGTAAACTCAAGATGAGTCTTCCTGACTTCAGGCTGAATGCTCTATTCACTGCACCCTAAAAAAAAATTAGCTCCTCTAAAAAATTACTTCAATATTTATTGTTTTATAACCTTAAAGTATTACTTTGGTTTTATAAAAATGAGCAGGGAATTTTTTTAAATCATGCTCTGAAAATGCTCTTAAAAGATCAATCATTATATCTTCATTAAAAATTGTTACTTGTTATACAAATAAAAAGTTTTAATAAAAAAAATTTTTTTAAATTGTTACTTGGAATATCAATAATTTGATTTCTTAATTGAAAAATGTTCCTATTAAATTGAATTATATAATTTAACTGAATAAACACATGTGAGGTGCTATTAAGTTCATATAAATCTCAGAATTATGTATATGGAGATAATATGTATGTACATAACTTTGAGGCAACAAGCAATTTGAATCAAATAAACATGACAAATTATTATGATAAAACATTATTAATATTTTTAACCTCTGACAAAAATAGCCATTCAACTTTTGTTTGAAAGCTTTTCAGTTTAACTCTTTAGTTTAAGAATATTTCCCTCTTGGAAAGGGCCCCACATGTGCAAGAATGTTTGTGGCGGCCCTTTTTGTGGTGGCTAGAAACTGGAAACTGAAGGGATGCCCATCAATTGGAGAGTGGCTGAATAAATTATGGTATATGAATGTTATGGAATATTATTGCTCTGTAAGAGACGACCAGCGGGACGATTTCGGAGAGGCCTGGAGAGACTTGCATGAACTGATGCTGAGTGAAACGAGCAGAACCAGGAGATCATCATACACAGCAACAACAGTATTACATGATGATCAATTCTGATGGACATGGCTCTCTGCAACAAAGAATTGTCTCAAACCAGTTCCAATTGTTCACTGAAGAAAACCATATACACCCAGAGAGAGGGAAATGAAATATGGACCACAACCTAACATTTTCATGATCTCTATTGACATTTGTTTGCATTGTGTTGCCTTTCTCTGATTCTTTTTTTTTTTCTTGTAGATAGGATTTTTCTTGCATAACTTCTCAAGCATTTCAACATTATTAGCATGTAGGGAGGGGAGGGGACTGGGGGTAAAATTTGTAATGGAAAGCTTTGTAAAGATCAATGTTGGGGAACTACCCATACATATGTTATACAAATAAAAAGCTTTAATAAAAAATAATAATAATAAAAAAAAGAATATTTCCCTCTTAGCAAAATAATGTAGAAATATCATCATTCCTTCTCTAAATTCCTTCTCTAAATATTTATATTAATCTTAAGGAAAAAACTAACATTCTAACACTTCCTACTTTGGAGCTAACCAATTTGAAGGGAATTACTTGGTAAGTGTAGTAAGTGCCTCCTCATTTGAGGTCTTCAAGCTCAGGAGAGCTGACCATTACCAGGTACATTTTAGAAAGGATTCTTGTTCAGATACATGTTAGACTAGATAGTTTCTGAAGACCTTTCCAACTAAAGACATTCTACAATTCTGATCTTTTTGCTCTATTATTGTCCCCTGGACTCAAGACAGCATTTGCTGTTTTTTTGCTAATTAGCTGAATTGGGCAACATCATGGAGGTAGGGGAGGTAAAGTGTGGCCTAAGAATGGCTCTCCCTCTTTTGAGATAATGAATAATTATTGCCAAAGATTTGGCATACTACTCTGAGAAGCTGCTGACCCCTACTGTAGAAAAACCACTAAGCACTGTAAATTATATTTGAAGTATTCTATCAGCTATTTAATTTAGATAGGGAAATCTATGGAGCATTTAGAATATTAGCACTGGAAGACACAAAGAGAGCATCTAAGTCCAATATGTTTGAAAACACTTCATACATTCTCTTTAGTGACATGCAGGCATCTATATTTATATCTATACCTATCCAAAAACTATCGATCATTGATCATTGGAATTGTCCCCAACCAAACATTTCTTCATTTTTTTAGTAATAAGGAGAAAATCCTCTAAAATCTTTAATGAGGACAAATACAGAATCTTCTTTTGAAATACTTTTCATCCATCTTTCTAACAGGAGAAGAGTTTGGAGAATGACCAAATTACTGAGGAAAAAAAGTGGAATCAAAGAACACTCCAGATGTTAAATTATTTACGGGTAAGAAAAGAGATACTGACTTACTGAAGCTACCAGACATTAATGAAATAGCAATTATTAGATTAGCAATCTGTGGCATGTGAGATCCATAAATTCAGAAAATATTTTTGCTAGCTATCTTAGTTTATCATCTGATCCAATTCCCTTATTTTAAAGATAAAGAATTTAAATCTCTAAAGTCTTCCTGATTGGCTAGCTCTCTATCCACTGATGTACCTAGCTGCCCCATTTAAAGTCAACTCCTAGCTCCTAGATAGATGTGTAATATTAGACAAATTATTTCATGTCCTTAAACCTCAAGTTCTTCATTTTTAAGAAGATAATAATACTTATGATTGGCTTACCTCACAGGCATGATGTAAGGAAAGCATTTTAGAATTTGAAAGTGTTAGACATGTGAACTCTTAGAAGCAACATGGTGAAGCACTGAATTTGAAGTCAAAGGACTTTGACTTGAATATTGGCTCAGCTACATGTAGTTGATGTTAAGCAGATCATTTAACATCTCTGAAATTCATTTTCTCTTCTATGAGTGGTTTGGACTCAATGAATTCAAAGTTCCCTTCTGACTCTAAATTTTGTGATCCTATTTATGTCAAATTTAGGATTTTTGTCATTAACTGATATTTTGATAAAATTTAGCAAGAATGCCTATGATTGGGGCAGCTAGGTGGTGCAGTGGATGGAGGACCAGTCCTGAAGTCAGGAGGACCTGAGTTCAAATCTGGCCTCAGACACTTAATACTTCCTAGCTGTATGGCCCTAGGCAAGTCACTTAACCCCAATTGTCTCAGCAAAAAAAAAAAAAAAAGAATGTCTATGATTTCTATATCCAGAGATATGTCTATTCTCAAAATTATATTGATGATGCTCATTTCATACCCTAATGTCTACTTTTGACTGTCTTTTTTTTCTCTTTTCTCCTCTCTTCCCTTTCTTAGCATTCCAACAAGATGGGAATTGAGTCCTTTAGCCTGATGAAACTCTGCCGAAACAATGACCAAAAGCAAGTCGCTGCCAAGTTTTATGGCTTCCTTGTCCTTAAGAAGCAGCAAGTCATTGAGCTTAGTCAGAGTGCCCCCTATGCAGACATTATAGCCACAGTGGGACCAATGTTCCATCAAATATGAGCATCGGTGAAAAATCTCAAAGTCTGTGGGATTTCATCTGCAGAATTTCTAACTATATCTTTCAGTTCTTTGTAGAGTTAACTGTGGAACTAGCTAAAAGTCTAATCCATAGGTGATAGAAGAAAGTTTTCCCACTTTCTACCTCTAATGCCATAATGAGAGATAAAGATGTACATGTGTTGGTGAATGATTAATTATAATGTTACAGAGTTATTTTTTTAATCATTTGGTTTAAAATATTTTATCTAAACCTGAGCATTACTTTGAACTTTAAATAGATTTGTGATGGAAAATCAATTTTGTTTTTATCTTTTAAAAGTGTGTCAGTGTTTTTAGAAATTATTTCAGAATGAAAGAGAAATGCTTCTCTTGTAACTGGAATATTTTGCATTGAATTATTCAGATTTTATTGAGTTAATTAACACTTAACTATTTCCTCTTATTTTCCAATGGAGAATGTAACTTATATTTTACTTGGTATAAATGCACATATTTGATTTGCCCTAAGTGCCTTATTTTATAGTCCTTGACATTCATCCTCAGTGAATCAAATCACCTGTGTCTTTTTAGTCTACTTGTAAGTCATTAATGTTCCCTGTCTGTTATTTGACACTCTTTTATATTTTTATAAATGTTGTTTATTTGAAAATGTCAGCAAAGTAAACACTGTTTCTTATGGTAAAACACAGAAACATATTCACTATGCCATCTATGGTCCAGGTCATTGAAATAAATATTCTTCTCTTACTGTTTGCAAATTATCATGTGTTAAATGCTGGCAAGAATATCTAAAGTAAATAGCCATCATTATTCTTATTTCAAAATGAGATTTAGAAATGTCTCCTCTTATACTTTTAGGAATCCATAGGATTTTTTCCCATGCTCATAGCACTTATTAAAATAGAGTAAAAATCTAAGACAATGTTCAAATGTATTTCCCTGTAAGAGATGGATGGTTTAAGAATCACATTAGAACTAGTAGGGACCCTAGAACACAAAATGTCCAAGCTACAAAAGATGTTAGAAGTTATTTATGTAACTCTGGCTTGACCATACTACCGGTTCCCTGCCCAAAGATCAGAGTTAAGGGCAAACCTCAGGAATTTAGGTAAATACTTCTCCCATTTTTAAGTTCAATCTCCCTACTTTAAAAAGACAGAAATTGAAGCTCTAGAAAGTTAACTCTTTTCCTTGCCCATAGAGCATAAGTGTAATTATTTCCCTATCAGGCTTTAAACCAAAGAGGAAACAAGTAAAAAAGGGGAAAAAGGAAGGCTTCTCTGATGTAGATCCATTTATTCATAATTAGCAAAGAATAATTGACTCTTCCATGAAAATTTGCATTTGTGCCCCATATAATGAATGTATATCACCTCATAAGTATATTTTGATTTCAGTATTATATTATAAATTCTTTCCTCATTAATAAACTTTAATGCTGAAATATGAAGTGACATTAAACAAATTATATTTTAATTCAAAACTAGAGTCAGAGAATGTTAGAACTAGAAGAGCCCTCGAGACTTGCTCATTTTTCATATAAGGAAACTGAGACAAGTAAATTAGAATTGCTCACACATCTACTTTGAAGCAGAGTTCAAACTAGCACACAGATTTCCATTGAGTATTCTTTCTCTTGATTACACAGGTTATCCATTCATTAAGGAAAGTAGTATACAGGTAAATTTTTCAAATCTAATTTAAATATAACTAATTTCAATCCTCACAAGCCTCTATCCCCTGAATGTTAATGCACAATAAAGATAAATAATTATTTTTTAGATTAAAACCTTTTACTTTATGCTTCCAGTCCCTCATTAGTATGATTTTCCTCTCTATTCAATTGGGATTTTGATGAATATTTATTATTCTAGTGTATTACAAAGTCACCTGGTCTGTGATGTACCCATGATAATACTTCAGCTGCTGCTTCCTCTCTGTCTAGGAGAATGATCGTTGGGAATGCTTATTCCCATCTCACTAGGAAAGCTGCTAGCAGAGACATCTGGAAAATATAGTCTAAGTTTAAAAAAAAGCAACAACAAACAAAATGGAAGAAGGAAAAAGAGCAAAAAGGAGAATTTTAAACATTCTTTCTCTATAAAAAACAGCAATTGGATGATTTTCTTTGGCTAAGCTTTGAATGTTAAAGGTATCTTTATTTAGAGATCTAGGTTAACTAGTTAACTAGGTTAACTGTCTTAATTCTTAAGACAGAATAATGCATTTAAAAAAGCACTTTGACAAATACAGTAGAAGGCATGACCAGGAGGCGCCTAATCAAGTTTAACAAATTCAGAGGATGAGGTCTTCGTTTTTGACATTGAAAATTTCTCCATGTTGAAGGTATAAATACCCCCAGTGTCAACACATTTGAGATGTTGTTTTGAAATTAATGATGTCATTGTAATGGCATGTGAACTAGTACCCTGGCCCTGGACTTAATGGTGAGGATATCTGACTGAGTCATGACATTTGAAGAGATTAAATTACTTTCATATATCTGTAATATACCTGAAAACAACTTTGGATTTGGCCTTTAAGAGAACACAAACATTGCTGAGAGAAGAGAACTAGAAGTGGAGGTGTCTAGAGAGCAGTTGGTCAGATATATACAAGTACCAGTTTTCTGGAAGGAAGATTTGACAATGGCATAACTCTGTGGTGGCTGCTCCATGTGCTCCAGGCAGCCATGCAGCCCCAGGAGAAGAAGAACCACATGTTCTCTGAAACAGAGGAACCAGATGGTCAAAGAATCAGAAGTGACTAGAGCCAATGCATAGAGGAGGGGAGAGATTCCAGGACCTAGATTCATGGAGAGGAATGAAGTTGAGTTCTCTGATTCCCCATGATCTCTCAGATCTTTAAAAAATAGAAATTATGCACCAAAGATAAAGCAAATTCAGCTATCTTCAAAATATAGGACATCCAACATCCAAAAGAAGGTTTGAAAAAAAATCCCAGGAACTGAACTCACTGACCCTACAGTTCACTCATCATCCCTTCCCCACTTCTCCCACTATTAGCAATAAGGCTGTCCTAGCAGACCCAAGGACATGACACAAGTTTATATCAAAAGCCACCCCTTACCTCTATCCCCCCACCCTCTTTTCCAGGACCATAGAGACCCCAGAGCAGGGTGCAGAAGTTTGCTCAGGACTAGAACAACTTTGTAAACCCCTGAATTCCATGGTGCTAGGAAAAAACAGATTCTTACCTGCTGGTGCAAGATCAGAGAACGAGAGAGTGGGACAGGTCACCAGGATAGTACACCACGTATGTGAGGGGACTATTCAGCACTCCACCAAGCCGTAGGGAAATTGCTCTGAACCCAGCTAGAGTCAAATCTGACCACTCACTGCTCACCTAAGCAGGTGAGCCACGTATTGCCAAGGGTAGGAGAAAGCTAAGATTCTGAGATCCAGCCCCCAAGGAAACTACAATCAGAGGAAAGGAAGTCAGGAAATGAGTGATAAGGAATATAAGGAGATGGGGGTGAAGGGGCTGAAAATACCAAAGATTTCAGGAAGAAGAAAACTGAATGACTGAACATAAGCAGGTAAGTCAACAGAAAAAAAACATTAACAACAGAGGGAAATATGGCCTCCAGATCTAGTAAATTAGTACAACCATTTATGAATCAATGCTGCAAAATAAAGGAAAATAATCGCTTGAGGAGTCAGAAGACCCTGTGGAATTTGAGGAGTACATGGAACCATAACACATTGTTCCTAAATGATATAAAGATAAATGAGAATTATGAGAACAAAATTTATTCCCTGCACAGTAAAATAATGAACCATAGAAAAGCTTGAATCTACAATGGAAGCCTCATCAAAGAAATAAAGGAAAGAGCAACAGATTAGAAATACAAATATATAGAAGTAAGAGATAATCTAGAAGAAGAGAAGCAAAAAACATTAACATAAATATGCTCACTATCCAAGCAAAACGTTGAATTCAAAGATAGGATGGGCAGAGACAACCTGAAGATCATGGGTCTCCCAAGAGAACATGATGGAACAAAAATTCTTGACACCGTAATGAAGGAAATAATAGGGGAGAACTGCCCAGAACTTCTAAACATAGAAAATAAAATTTCTTTTTTTTAATATTTTTTCCAATTACATATAAAAACAAAATGATATTTCAACTGAAAGAATTCACAAATTGCTAAGAAAAAAAAAATCCAAGACTACAAGCTCCAAGACACATAGTGATAAAATTTAACAATTCAATTCAGAAATAATTTCTATAAGCTATCAGGAGAAAGACCTTCAAATACAACGAAAAGGACATTTGAATAATGCAAAACTATTCTGCACCCACTAGAAAAAGGAGGAGGGAATGGAATAATATGTTCTCATGAACAACAGAGTTCAGTATATATGTAGCCCAGGATAACCTCTCCTGCAATCTGAGCTTAACCATAAAGGTTCAACAATAAAGAGTTTAAAATATATTTTAGAAATCTCTTCAGAACTTAAAAGATAGTTTTCTTCTCAGATATCCCAAACAATAGAAATGGAGGAGGACTGAATAAATGCAGCAGGCAAGAGCCATAACTGCAATAGAGTGACAACAGAAAGAGCAGTAAGAGACTTTTTTCTAAATGTACACAAGGAGATGGGTGAAGGTGAAAATCTGGTAAAGGTGAGAGTAAAGAGGTAAACAGGATATTACCACTGTCAATACCTTGCTTGCAGATAAATCAAAGCTATTTTTGTACATTACAACATGAGAGGGTGCATAAAAGTGGAAGGGGGAGAGAAAAGTAGAGGGATAGAATGGAAAGAGGGATGTAGGAATAATCAAATAAAGGACTAACAATGAGGGAAAGGTGACCTCTGCAGTTTCAGAAAGAAAAGAGCCCATAGGAGACTGGATGTGGAGAAAGAGGGGAGGTTAAAAGGAGGGAAAAAGGAAAGAAATCTTACTTTGAGGGTACGAGGTGGTTCCACTGATGAATGATGAATGAAGAGAGAAACGAATGGTCTTTGTGAGTTTTATTGCATCATGATCTAAAAAGGATGCATTTACTATTTCTGCTTTTCTGCATTTGATTTTGAGGGTTTTATGCCCTAACACATGATCAATTTTCGTATAAGTTCTATGAACCCCTGAGAAAAAAGTATACTCCCTTCTATCGCCATTCAATTTCTTCCAGAGATCTATCATACTTAACTTTTCTAACATTTTGTTTACCTCCCTAACTTCTTTCTTATTTATTTTGTGGTTTGATTTATCTAATTCTGAGAGAGCAAGGTTGAGATCCCCCACTAGTATAGTTGTACTGTCTATTTCTCCTTGCATCTCTGTTAGTTTCTCCTCTAGGAATTTGGATGCTATACCACTTGGTGCATATATATTTAGTATTGATACCGCTTCATTGTCTATGGTACCCTTTAGTAAAATATAGTTTCCTTCCTTATCTCTTTTAATTAGATCTATTTTTGCTTTTACTTGATCTGAGATAAGGATTGCTACCCCTGCTTTTTTTTTGTTCACCTGAAGCATAAAAGATTCTGCTCCAGCCCTTTACCTTCACTCTGTATGTATCTCTATGTTTTAGATGTGTTTCTTGTAAACAACATATTGTAGGATTCTGGCTTTTAATCCAGTCTGCTATCCGCTTCCATTTTATGGGAAAGTTAATCCCATTCACATTCACAGTTAAAATAACTATATCTGTATTTCCTGCCATCTTATTTACCCAAAGTTATGATTTTCTCTTCCCTTTCCCCTTTCTCCCTTCCCCCCTCCCCAGTATTTTGTTTTTGATGACCACTTCCCTCTAACAGTCCTCCCCCCTTTAGAACCCCTCCCTCTTTTTTATACCTTTCCCCTAATCCTTCTATTAGTCTATCCCTTTCTTTTCCTCCTTTCCCTCCTACTTCCCTATAAGGAGGGCCAAGTTTTTCTTTAAAGCCAAATGTGTCTGATATACTCTTTTAGCGCCCAATCTTATGAGAATAAGATTTACACAATACTCATCGCCCTCCCTTCTTTCCCTCAATTATATTAGATTTTCTATGTCTCTTCATGAGATTTTGCCTTATTTTACCTCTTTTTTTTTTACTTTATTTTGCCTCCTTTCCCCTTTTTTTACAGTATGATATCCCTTCCACCTCTAATTTCTTTTCCATTATTATCAAAGTAAAATCAAATTGTACCCCCATTCTTTAAGGATACCCATAGTAGAAATATAGTTCTCAAGAGTTCTTTCCTTTTTACCTTTTTATGCTTCTCTTGAGTTCTGTATTTGGAGGTCAAATTTTTTGTTCAGATCTGGTCTTTTCATTAGAAATAGGTGAAATTCTCCTGTATCATTGAATGAACATCTTCTTCCCTGGAAGATAATGCTCATTCTAGCTGGATAACTTATTCTTGGCTGTAATCCAAGTTCTTTTGCCTTTCGGAATATCTGATTCCAGGCCCTTCGATCCTTTAATGTGGAAGCTGATAGATCTTGTGTAATTCTAATTACATTTCCTTGGTATTTGAGCTGTTCCTTTCTAACTGCTTGCAATATCTTTTCCTTGGTGCAATAGTCCTGAAATTTGGCCACAATATTGTTTGGGGTTTTAATTTTGGGGTCTCTTTCAGGAGGTGATTGGTGAATTCTTTCAATGCCAATTTTGCCTTCTGATTCTAAAACACCAGGGCAATTTTCTTTCATGATTTCCTGGAAGATAGCATCAAGGTTCTTTTTTTTCATCATGGCTTTCATGGAGTCCAATAATCCTTAGATTGTCTCTCCTAGATCTGTTTTCCAAGTCAGTTGTTTTTCCTAGGAGATATTTCATATTTTCTTTTATTTTTCATTTTTTTGTTTTTGTTTGACTGATTCTTTCTATTTGTTCAATTTTAATTTTTAAAGTATTATTTCCTTCAGTTATCTTTTTAGCTTCTTTTGTAACTGGCCAATTGAATTTTTTGGTTCATTGCATTCTTTTTCCATTTTGCCAATTTTATTTTTCAGTGAATTGTTGTCTTTTTCCAATTCAACAATTTTGTTTTTCAGTGAATTGTTGTCTTTTTCCAATTCACCATTTTTATTTTCAAGTGAATTGGTGATTTTTTTCCATTTCACCAATCTTGTTTTCCAGTTTTTCACATCTCTGTTGCAGGGCATTATTTCCTTCTTGCACTGATCTCAATTCATTTCCCCATTTTTCTTCTAACTCTCTTTTGAGATTCTTTATGCAATCTTCCAGGTAAGCCTTGTGAAATGGGGACCAGCTCATGTCCACCTTTGTGGCTTTCTCTGGGGTTGCATTCCCTTCAGGAACCTCAGAATCTGGGGTCTGCCCTTCTTTCTCTCCTTAAAATCTGTCTGGTGAGAGCTCTCTTCTGCTTCTTGCTCATGTTTTTGATTTTGAGGTCTGATTCAAGCAGGGAATTCTGCAGCCATTTCAATTTGCCCTGGGGCAGTTTTCGGAGTTGACTTCCAGTTCGGAGCTGGTCGGGCTAGATCCACACTAGGATCATGCTTTCAGCTGCTTTCAATCCACCCTTTACTAAAGGCAGATCTGCCAAAGCACCTGCCCACAAGCAGAGCAAAGTGGCTCAAGCTCTCCCAGGGACTTTCTGGCTGCCTAGAATCTGCTGCTCTGTCCCAACCCCAGACTTCCACCCCAGCTGTGCACTGGCATCTAAGCGGGGCAAGTGGCTCAATCCCCTGCCCATCTGAAACTGACCTGCTCTGGAGTCCTTTCAAAATAGATTTTTGATAGAAGTACGTTGTACTCCAAGTGTTTGATGGAGCCCTCCCTCCAGAACCAGTTCGGAGGTTTAATTTGTCCTGGGTCTGAGGAGCTCACAGAGAATGATGTCTGCAGTTTGTCATCTTGGCTCCGCCCCCTGAAACAGATGGTCTTTGAAGGAATATGAGGACCTTATACTGGATAAGGCCTGGGGGATTTGGTGCTTGAAAACTCTACTTGCCCTGGGAGAAGAAGAGTTGGAATTCCTGGGAGCAACTGGTACCTAGAAGAGTAGAAAAGCATGGATGTGGGAGGAGATTTCCAGGCAAAGATTAAAAGAGTGAAGACAGGATATAGCTGCATAATTAGGGATAAAGTAGATAAGGGCCTCTACCATGAGATTGTGTCCTCTCTGACAACTGAAATACCTGACTTTGTTTTGGAAAAGGGAAATCCATGGAACAAGCCCTGTAAGACAGTTGCAGAAAGCACCTAGAGGGGACAGCATAGGAATGTGTACTTTTAAAGCTTTGATTGCATGAAGAATATATAGAAAAGAGAGAGACTGGATAATTCTAAAGGTCATAAAACAGAGAATGAGGGTTTACAGTTAACACAAAGAGAAGATAGATAATAAAGAGATAAAGAGACAGATCCTTCTTGGAAAGAGATGCAAAACAATTATTTTTAAAAATTAATGAACAACACTGAAGAAAACCATATATACCCAGAGAGAGGGAAATGAAATATGGACCAAAACGTAACATTTTCATGATCTCTATTGACATTTGCTTGCATTGTGTTGCCTTTCTCTGATTCTTTTTTTTTCTTGTAGACAGGATTTTTCCTGCATAACTTCTCAAGCATTTCAACATTATTAACATGTAGTGGACTTCCTGCCATCTAGGGGAGGGGAGGGGACTGGGGCTAAAATTTGTAATGGAAAGCTTTGTAAAGGAAAGCTTTGTAAAGATCAATGTTGGGGAACTACCCATACATATGTTATATAAATAAAAAGCTTTAATAAAAAAAAATTAATGAACAAGACTAATTAAAGGGGAGAATAGAAAAGAAAAATATCAGACAGGAAGAGGGGATCACAAGTGAGGAGAAGAGAGTCAGTGGGGAAAGGGTTACTTAAAAAAATTAAAATAAAAATGACACTCACCATAGGAAGGTATAAACCTAATCTTTGAGGGTTGAATATATCAAGTTCCAGTAACTTTCTCTGTTCTTTCGTTTTTTCTGTGGGATAATTGGGGTCAGGTGATTTGCCCAGGGTCTCACAGCTAGGAAATATTAAATGTTTGAAGACAAATTTGAACTCAGGTCCTCTTGACTTCAAGGCAGTGCTCTATCTACTTCTCCATCTAGTTACCCCAGCTTTCTTCTTTCAAAGTAGCTTCAATCATAGAGTAAGTAGTACTAAATCAAGAGGATTATATTGGTACCTGGAGAATTCAGGAGAGAGTTGTTTTGACTATGGACTGAGCTCTAATATCTTTGTCTTTGTTTTCTGTTAGATAAAATGAAGCCTGTCCTTTTTATTTTATTTATTTTTTTGCTGAGGTAATTGGGGTTAAGTGATTGGGGTCACACAGCTAGGGAATGTTAAGTGTCTGAGACCAGATTTGGACTCAGATCCTCCTGACTTCAGGGTTGGTGCTCTATCCACTTCGCCACCTAGCTGCCCCTACCCTGTCCTATTTTCAATAAATGGCTAATCTAAATGTTTGTATGGGAGCAAAAAGTATTTTACTTTTTCTCTAGAGACCTAGAGCCACCTTAAATTCTCATGTTCCCAGGTAAGACCAGTCCAATGAATGATTTGAGACATATCCCCAAGATTGAATTTAGTTTGTATAAATCCAGAACTGAGGTTCTGGGTCACATTACATGTAGTAGTACCAAATTTTCAAGCTAGCAAGTTTTATCACCTTTATTGATTTATCTATTTTTCAAGTAAATACTTGCTCCCAATTGACAGTTATTGTTTTGTTTTAATTTAAAGCATACCAATGCAGAGGAATGTTTGATGAGGAGGTAGGATGACAAATGATAATCAATGAAAACAAATTTCTTGGTTTATGTTAAAGGAGCTTGTAGCGAATAATAAATACCTGGTGATACTAGAAGACACGGTACTAAAGGATAACAGTAAAAAAAGAATTATTTTGGGTTGAAATTTAATTCTCTCAGTGTAGGATATGAGAATAGTAGAATTTTTGAAGTGGAAGGGATTTTAGAGGCCATCTACCCCAATACCTTCATTTTATAGATGTAGAAACTAAGGAATAATACGAGCCCAAGCATAGATTTAGATCTGGAAGGACCCTTAGAGTTACTTTAGTTCATATTCCCCCTCATATTACAAATGGGGAAACTTAAATCACTATTGATGAGAGAAATGCAAATTAAAACAACTCTGAGGTACCACTTCATACCTCTCAGATTAGCTAAGATGATAGGAAAGGATAATGATAAATGTTGGAGAGGATGTGGGAAAACTGGTACACTAATGCATCACTGGTGAAGTTGTAAAATGATCCAACTGTTCTGTAGAATAATCTGGAATTATGCTCAAAGGGCTATAAAATGTATACCCGTTGATCTAGAAGATGCTGGGTCTGTATCACAAGGAAATCATAAAGGAGGGAAAAGGACCCACATGTGCAAAAATGTTTGTAGCAGCTCTCTTTGTGGTAGCAAAGAATTGGAATATGAGTGAATGCCCATCATATACATCAGTGGTACATGAAGGTAATGGAATATTATTGTTCTATAAAAAAAGTTGATTATAGAAAAGCCTGGAAAGATTTACATGAACTGATGCTGAGTGAAAGCAGAACCAAGAATACTTTGTATACACTATAACAGCAAGATTGTGTAATGATCAATTATGAAAGGCTTGGTTCTTCTCAGTAGTTCAGTGATCCAAAGGAATCCAAATAGATTTTGGACAGAAAATGCCATCTGTAACCAGAGAAAGAACTAAGGAGACTGAATGTAAATCAATACATGCTATGTTCACTTTTTTTTTCCTGTTTTGTTTTTTATCACTCCCATGGTTTTTCCCAGTTGCTCTGATTTTTCTCTCCCAACATAATTCATAAAACAATGTGTATTAAAAATAAATAAACTAAAACAAATGGAGAAACTAAGGCCAGGCAGGTTAAGTGACATAAGGAAGAATGTCCCAATAATTAGTTGTTGGATTGTTTGTTACATCCAACTCTCTGTGACCCCATTTGGTACTAACTTGGCAAAGATACTAGAGTGGTTTGCCATTTCCTTCTCTAGGTCGTTTTACAGATGAGGAACTGACATAAAAAAATGGTTAACTTACTTGTCCTGGAATCAAATTTAAATTCAGGTCCTGACTCCAAATATTTCTGTTAATATGTTACAAATGTTTGGGAGGGAATGATAAAAAAAATAGAATTTCAAGGAAAAAGTTGTCTTTGAAAAAAAAAGAAACATAAAACTTCAGAGCTGAAAAGGACCTTAGACATAGAATTTAGAATCAGAGCTAAAAAGAATATTAGACTGTACAGTGTCAGAATTTAGGAAATAGAATTAAGAGATGGAAAGGATCTCAGAACAAAGATTATTAAAACTGGAGAGGACTCAGAATGTGAAAGATGAAAAAGACCTCAGAATAAAGACTTTAAAACTGAAGAGGACCTTAGGACTCAGAATACGAGAGGTGGAGAGACGGTTTACAAATGAAGAGGATCTTAGAACACAAAATGTGAAAGATGAAAAAGACCTCAGAACAAAGGTTGTTTATAATTAGAGAGGACTTTAGAATACAAAGTGTGAAAGTTGAAAAAGACCTCAGAAGAAAGGTTCTTTAGAACTGGAAAGGATCCTGGAACACAAAATGTGAGAGGTGAAAAAAACTTCCTAACAAAGGCTGTTTAAAAAGTGGAGAGGACTTTAGAACACAAAATGTGAGAGGTGGAAAAGACCTCAGAAGAAAGGCATTTAGAACTGAAGAGAACCATAGAACTCAGAAAATGAGAGTGGAAGATATCTGTAGAAGATATACAGAAGAGAAGACAGTGTGCTACAATGGGGAATACCTGGATCTGAAATCAGAGCACTTAAATTGAAACTCCAGTTCTGTTACTTGCTCCTTCCATTACCTTGATAAGCCTCTTCATCTTTTTGAAGGCCTCATCTGTAAAATGAGAGTGTTGGACTAGATGACTTTGAAGGTTCCTCTAAGCTCTAAATCTATGATCCTTTAGCCCTAGTGATCAAAGAATCCAACCCTCGATTTTATAGATTCAATTCAATAAGCATCTAGTGCAGACCATGCTGGGCTAGGTCCTGGGAATATGAAGACAAAAATGAAAGGTCTTTATTTTCAAAGAGCCTACATTCAGTTTTATCTACAATGTGAAATCAACATATACACAGAAAAATAAATGCCAAATATATACAAAGTAATTTCCTGTCCTCATCCCAAATTTGTGATTTTATTATTATTTATTATATTTATTATTATTATATATTAGGAGCATATGGTGAGAATCTCTATTACTAATAATCTTTTTTTTTCTTTTTGCTGAGGCAATTGGGGTTAAGTGACTTGCCCAGGTTCACAGAGCTAGGAAGTGTCTGAGATCAGATTTGAACTCAGGTCCTCCTGACTTCAGGGCTGGTGCTCTAACCATTGCGCCACCTAGCTGCCCGTATTACTAATAATCTTAAGAGAGTTGCCAGCCTTGTAGTCTCTAAATTTTTTTGAACATCCACACCATCAATAAAAAAATTGCTACATACCCCCAATATGAGTAAATTTACTAATTTACAAATTAACATGTATTACTCTAATAAGTATGTGCAGTATAAAACTTACACAAAAATAGAAATTTTAAAAAGATGAAATAAAGCTGAAATAACATCTTATTCTAAAGTCAATAGAGAACTACTAGAATTTATTGAGTAGGAGAATGACATGGAAAATCCTTCATTTTAAGAAAATCTCTTGGCAAGTATGTGGAGAATGTATAGCAGAGGGGAGAGACTTTAAGCAGTAGCTATGAGAATAGAGAAGAGAATGAAGGGAAAGATGTTGTGGGGATAGAAATGCCAGAATTTGACAATTGAATTGATGTGATATGAGGGAGATAATGAGGAGTTGAAGATGTCATTCAGGTTGTAAACCTGGATGACTAAGAAGAAAATGATGTCCTTAGTGGTAATAGTGAAATTTGGAATGTAGTGGGGTGGGTGGAAAAGATAATATGAGAACAATGACAATCACAAATTTTGCATGATTTCTCATCCTGTGGGATTTACTGTTCCACCAAAACAAAAAGGGGGGGGAGAAGGAAAGAACTGTTGCTCACCAGTTGCTTCCATGAGAGGCAGGGAAAGAAATGGGTATGTTGTATGGGGACGAAGACTGTTCTAAATAATGCCTGTGCTACTATTGCCATGCTTAGGTTTGAGTTGCTGAAAGAGGCCAAAGTCTGAGTCAGAAGCCTGAATGTAGCAAGATATTTGGAGACACCCTGTTTTCTGGAGCTAAGACCCAGCAAGCAAGCTATACCTTGAGCTTGGCATAACAACTATCCTTTGCACTCATATTCTGGCAAAATTTATTGATTTGACTAGCACCAGGTGTTCTCTGAGGGATTTATGATGTTCATTTTAATCAGTAATTATTTAGATTTGTTGGAGCTCCCTTATTTCCCAAGGATCTGAGAGCCACAAACAGCTGACATGCTGCAGCAGAAAGTAAGCAATCAACCCTTCTGACACCTTTGCTTGTGTAACTGCTAAGTGAACCAAATCAGAAGCTACCCTTCTATTGCCACAATGATAACTCTGGTTCTGTACTCTGTTGAATGTTCATAAGGTTCAATGACCCTAAAGATTTGAGGCAATCACAAGATTCAGTGATTCCCACAAGACCCAACAACACCTGTAATGTCCCAAGAAATTCGAAACATGGAAACTGCTTACTCAAGATCTAAGAATGACTGTGTTGGACCCTTTCTTTTTGTGGTTTTCAAGAATAAATACGCTAGCCCTGCCAAAAGCCAAAAAGTCCTACTGAGGAGGACTTCTGCTTGCAAACATTTTCTTCACTTTGAAATTAACCTTCTGTTTGATTCTTAACTGTCCTGTCTCTAGCCTGCTTTGTTCATTTCTGGCCACTGATAGGTTAGAGACTAGTTCTGGTCCAGTTGAAACAGATTAGGAGCTTATGTTACAAAGGGATTGAGAAGAGTGGGAGAATGTTAAGGGTAATAATAAGAAAGGTCATAACTGTTTTGGAGACAAACCCTACAACTGACTGTTTCAGGAAAAGTGGTATGAAATACATCTTTCTGATTGCTCTTCCTACATGTTTTGGGAGGTCATGACCCACACTTTGAGGCCACTGACTCAAGACATGGAAAGGTTAAGAGAATTGCTATAAGTTCAAAAAAACAGTTATATGGCAGAGGAAGGAACTGAAGCCAGGTTGTCCTAAGACTAGTTCTTTGTC
Source organism: Myrmecobius fasciatus (assembly GCA_023553655.1). NCBI lineage: Eukaryota > Metazoa > Chordata > Mammalia > Dasyuromorphia > Myrmecobiidae > Myrmecobius > Myrmecobius fasciatus. The sequence continues at coordinate 5,786 of JAJPUD010009275.1, read as the reverse complement.
TACTATACTATGCTATCTTACTCTCAAATTAAATTGAGGGTTCAGGAGGAAGAGGAAAAAATACTAGCAATAAGGGAGGGCATCTAGTAGGAGAGAGCACTAGAAGTGAGGCTTGAAGGAAACTAGGGACTCCAAGAAGTAAAAGAAAGAAGTGATATCATTTGTGGCAAAGCACATCGATTGTTTATTGTTCATCTTTAGTTCTCAAAGAGGACCAATGACAACCTAAAAGGGTTGTGTCAAATAGATGTGAGGTAGAGCTCAGCAAAGTCATTAATTTTCCCCCTCCTCCAGAATTATCAGAATCCAGTGGCAAGACAAAAGTCATTGTACTGGGACAAGAGAAAAGAGATGGAAAGTTATATCCACAGAATATCAAGCAACCTAGTTTGGCTGGAATGTAAAGTACATAGGAGTTGAATGTTGAATCAGTCTAGAAAAATAGATTGGAATTAGATTATGAAATGACACTAGAAGGATACGTATTTTATCTTTTGGGCAATAGGGAACAACCATAGCTTCTTGAATCAGGACATGACATGATCAGACCTAAGCTTTAGGAATATCAATTGGATGGTTATGTGGAGGATGGATCAGAGAAGGAAGACACTTAAGCTAGGAATAACAGTTCAGTCTACTACACTACTCCAGGCATATATTATATCTGGTATCAGAAAACCTGGCTTGTATACTGACTTTAATACTTATTACCAGTATAACCTTGGACAAGTAATTTAACATCTTCCCTTTCCATTTCCACTTCCCTTTCCCTTGGATTTCCCCTTTTTTTTTCTCCTATAATTGAGGAAGTTGGTCTCAATGATATATAAGACTTCTAACTCTTCATCTCTGATCCTATGAAGGACTGACCTAGGATGGTGGTGAAGTGAGTAGAGGGAAGAGAATTAATAGAAGAGATGTTGTAAAATTAAAATCAACCTAGCAAATAACTGGAGACAAGTTGAGGGGTGGGGGAAAAGGGAAGGGAGAGAGATTGGTACAGAATCAATCATTCAACAAGCATTTTTAAAACATTTACTATGTGCCAGGCACCAAACTAAGAACTGGTGAGAGAGAGAAAAAAGTTTAATATAGCCCCTGTCCTTAAGGAGCTCACATTTTGGGGGAGACAATTTGTTGTCATTCAGCTGTTTCACTTGTGTCCAACTCTTGGTAACCCCATTGAGGTTTTCTTGGCAATTATTGAAGTAATTTGTCATTTCCTTCTCCATCTCATTTTGCAGATGAGGAAAATGAAGCAAATGGAGTTAAGTGGCTCCCTCCTGGTCACACAACTAGTGGTTTGAACTCCCCTCTTCCTGACTCTAGGCCTGGCACTCTATACACTGCCAAGAAAACCCCAAATAAGATCCCAAAGAAATGGATACCCAGCTGTCCAGGTAGATATTAGAGACGTACAAGATACAGAATAGATAGAAGGTAATTGTAGAGGAAAAGCACTGGTACCAGTGAAACTTGGGAAAGACCTACTACCAAAAGTGGAATTTTAAGTGTCTTTGAAGGAAGCTTCAAGGAGGCAAAGGTGAAGGTGGCAAGAGCTATAGAGAAACCAAGAAAGGATTGAGAGAAGACCTTGTCTTTATTAATTCACCATTAACCTTGGAAAGATCAGTCTCACTTGAATGATAAGGTCAGAAGCCAGATCACAAGGGATTGAAACGTGAATCGAGGTATATGGAAGTACAGGCTACCTAGGAATTTGAATGTGAAAGGGAGAATGAGGAAACTGAGGTCCAGAGTTGTGAAGTATGTTCGTGTGCTTTCTCCTAAAGTCACAGAGCTGGATTTGAAATGTTAAACTATAGATCTAAAGCTGAAAGTTCATGTGTCACCCTCTCATTTTAAATGAGATCCCTAGGGTAAGTGACTTGCCAAAATAGGTAATAAGTAGCAAAGCTGGGATTCAAACCCAGATCGTTTGATGACAAGCCCAACACTCTTCCTGTTAGCCCACATTGCCGCCTATTATACGCCAGTTCTCCTTCCACTGTGCTACAGGTGAGGCGGAGATCACGTTTCATGCTTATCCCAAGAGATGATACAATTGAATAGTTTCGTCTTCTGGTTGCGCCTCTGCCTCTGCCAGGTACCCACTATCTCTTTAAGAGGAAAACTGAAGACGGACAAATTACGCAGCTGCATGTGAACAGACTGGCTCAGCCCTCCCTCCAGCCGGCTCTCCCTTCCTCCTTTCCCTCGCTGCAGCCGAGCCAGCCACCTCCAGTAGGCGCTCCGGAGAGCGGCTCTGCTCAGCCGCAGCGGAGCAGCCTTGGCAGCCGCTGCTATGGAAGCCGAAGCAGGTGATGGGACTAGCTCCAGAGACCGCTGAACCCCGACCTCCCCTGTCCTCTTCCCTTCCGTTCTCACCTCGCCCCTTAGGGCTCCAGCCCGGCTCCGGGCTGGGGACACCACCCCAAGTCTGCAGAGGGCAAAGGGTGTGGTGGGGGAGGGGAGAGACCCCTGGCTCTCTGCCTTGGTGTCTGTAGGGAAGGGGCTTGCCCCCTGGGAGGGACCACTGGCTCTGCCCCCTGTTGATGGGGGCTCATCCTCCTGTCTCCTGGGCCGCAGGTTGCTAAAGCGGAGTTGGCCGTCTGCAGCTGCTACTGCAGAGGCGCTGCGCCAAGCGGGACTGAATCGTGCGAGCCCGTGCGGGCCGCTGAGTGGACTCAGGTGAGAGTAAAGGGGCTGGGGATGGGTTGGGGTGCGGGGGAGGACGGGGGGTATTGCACTGCATCACCGTGGGAGGGAAGCCTGCGGCCACGGCGGGAAGCTGGGGGGAGAGAGGGAGCTGTGGTAGAATCCCTCAAAGAACGCTAGGCCCGGGAGGGGTTAGTCGTGACTCATCTTCCCCCCCCTCCCCTTCCCCTCCATTCCCCTGCATCCTCCCTTCTCCAGACCCCCTACAGCATAAGCAAAATTTATAGAGGAAGGCAGTGTTGATTGGGATGTGCAGATTAGCGGGTGTGTGTGTGTGTGTGTGTGTGTATGTATGTATAAATGAGTGTATATGTGTATAGGAGGGTGTAATACCTCCCTCCAGAGATGGTTTCTACCCTCTAGCCTTTCCTTTTTCCTCTTCTGTTTTCCCCTCATTCTCCCAGGATAAGGAAAACTTAGGGAAGAAACAAATGTTAATTGGAATGGGGAAGGGCAGATGGGGTAGGTGAGGAGGGAGTTATGTGGAGTGAGACCTCAAAGAGATAAGGGAATGGAGGCCTTTGGTCTTGGGGCAGGGAGTGGATAGAGGAATGAGGAGTGAGAGATGGTAGAGAGAGGGGAATGGGGTGTGTAGATATAGAGAAGGCTGGTGAGTAGGGGTTAGAGTATAATAACCCTTACCCTCCCCCCTCCCAAGGTCAGTGTTTAGAACCATCTCCCAAGTAGAATCACTTGAGGCTCCGGGGGTGGCCAGGCAAGTCTGGGAATGTATGGCTCCTTTCAGGGTGTCCCCAAGGTTTGGTATCTCCTGGAGGGACTCGGGTCAGGAACCCCTCCCCCAGACCTTTCCCAGGTCCTGGTGCTGATCTTCCTGTGTTCCTATTCTGGGTCCTTTTGACAGATGCTGCTCTAATCGTCTTTCCCAGATTTTCTTTCCTTCTTTGCACAGAGGGAGGAGACCCCCCACTTAAAACCTCAAAGGACACTGGTTTTGGGGTCAGGATTCATCCTACAGGACTGCAGAAGTTGTCAGCTTTTGGGTGCGGTGTGATGTTGTAGGAAAAGCACTAGGCTGGAAGCACTTTGGGTTCTAATTCTGAGAATTGCTCTATTAGTCATGTGCTTATAGCAAGGAATTTTCTTTCTCTGGATTGCATATTCTCCATCTGTAGAATGAAAAGATTGGATCAGATGATCTTTGTGAATACTGCCCAAGCAGGTCCTGAGTCTCCAGTAGAGAAGAAAAATGTCTTCTTCCAGCCCAGAATTTAAACTTGGGCCACATTGCTAGGATGGCTTATGTATGAAACCTAACTAAGGTCTGAGGTTGACTCTTCTGACTCTAAGATTAGACAATTCCCTGGTGAAGTGCTGACCTTGTAGGCCTAAAAAGAACAAAGAAGATGCCCTGACATACATGCAACCTCCTTTCCTGGTTCTCCTTTTCTCCTTCTCTCCCTTCTTTTCCATCAAACCTAGAGCCTTACTAGTCATGTTACTGTGCCTTTCTCAGGCATTTCAGAGAGTAAAATGGGGGAGAGAGGAAGGTGGTGCACACACACACACACATACACACACACACATCTTTTCCAACCAGAGCTGATGGTGTTTCTGCTAGGAGATAATGAAGGCTCAAGTCTGCCCAGGAGGCAGGGAAGCTGAGGGATCGACTGTAATAGAATCTTTCCATTGCAAGGGTTTTGACAGCCTCGAATGTAGAAATACCTCCCTGTGCTGGGAAAGTTTCTTGGAGCATGTCCCAAGAAACCTTAGGGACCCTGTCTTCCACAGAGAATGAAGAAGCTAAGAAGTTGGGGGGGGGAGGGGAATGGAGAGATGAGTCATTGACTCCAATTTAAATGGTGAACACTTCTTCAATAAAGCTCCCAAAGAACATTTAGTGAAACCATTTCCCCATTGACATTTTTTTATCTGTCTCCCATTCTACCCTCTCCCCAAAGCAAGATGTTTCCTTGCCCTCTATATTTTCTCCCAAAGTGCATTTTTTTCAATATTTACCAGGGATTTAGGTAGGTAGATTATAATGCTTTGAACTCTCTGTCCATGATAGTCCTTGCTCAATGCTGGAGAAAAATGGGGCCAAGTTTTTGCCACACCAAAAGAATGTACAAACCTAGATGGGCTGGTGGCTGACAGATGTTCTTTGCTCCCCTCAGAGGCAGCATGATGTAGTGGAAAGTATATAAAATATACTTACATCAAAGGGCCTGTATTAGAACTCCATCCCTGCTATGTACTTACCTATGGTCACACACTTAAACCTATTTGTGCCTCTTTTTCCTTATTTATAAAATGAGGATGGACTAAAAAATTTTCAATAACATTTGGTATTGAGCTATTGTAAAAGTACTTTACATGAGAAGCAGTGTGGGATGACAGAGAGGGAGCTGGTCTCAGAACCAGTAAGACCTGCATTCAAATCCTGTCTCTATATCACACTGGCTGTGTGACACAGTTCAAATCTCTTAATCTCTCAGTGCCTAGACAAATCCTCTAAGACTCTTACTAGCAGAAAAGGTGCCAACATGCATTAGAAAAGAGAGTGACCTCATCCACTAGTTCCTTATACCAATGAAATCATAGATCCAGTCTCTTTTCCTAAAATACTTTATATCTATTATTTTCTTTGAGCTATAACTGCTCTGTAAGAGAGATAGTATATCATTATGTTTCCAGATAAAACAGCTGAAGATGACTTTGATATTCTCTGACTCTGTGACATAGGACAGATGCCAGACAGGAAAAGAAGCAAATGGGCCAGAACTGAGACATTTACTTGTCTTCAGGTCTATTTGAAAAGTATATGACCTTCTCTGAACTGTCATCAGCTCACTGTGTGACCTTAGTCAATCACTTTTCTGTGGGCCTCAATTTTCTCATCTGTAGAGTAAAGGAATCAGATAAGCTGGTATTTGATTATCTCTAAATTTCTTCCTGTTTTGTTTTTGTTTTTTTTTAACATTTTCACTTTTTAATTCCCTGCTGCTCTTATGAGTTGAAAATACAGCCTTGTCCTAATACAGCATTAAAATAATCCGGTTTTATTGTCTATGTTAAACCTAGATCATATTTTAAACCTCCCCCCC